>CM032794.1:17458511-17604994 GCA_019155185.1 Beaufortia kweichowensis
TTTCACCTTCCTGCCGTTGAACGGCGATGTGTTCTCGCCACAAATCTCATCGTGTTGCACTCGGACAAGTTGCAGGAAGGTGGACAGAATCAGGCAAAGAAGCGAAAGACATCGAAGGCAAAAGTTGCAGATTGCAGCTGAACAATTACAGATTTTATAATGAAATTTCATATGTTGAAATATGGAGAGTCATAGTTGGCATAACCTTTTTTGTCTTGTGACATCTCAGTTCTCTCCACAAGCCCCATTGTGTTGTACTCAGACAGCGGCCGGACGGTGAAAAGAATCATGCAAAGAAATTAAAAGACATAATTGGTATGTAGAAATACAGTGATATTTAGATGACAGTCAGTACATGAAGTCCAACACACCTGTTGACAAGCGCTTGTGGCATGGTCATTCTCGAAAACAGTGACTTTTTAACTTGAAAAAGTTCAAAATTGAATTCAATTTCACACTTAACATTTATAAATTAATATTCTTTGGCATGAAGATATTCTTACCAAAAACAAAGGATAACTTGAATCTTGTTTCTTATTACATTTCATTTCTGATATGCATCAGGTTTTCTGTCAAAGCCTGAACACCACCAGTAACAATAACACAAGTGACAGATTTTCATTGATAGGTAATTTTAGAAAAATGGCGTGAAGGTCACCTCAAAACTTGAATAATGAAACATAATAAAATCATTATACCCACTAGCATGTTTTTTTCCAATAAAAATCCTTCATCCTACCACAAACCAAAGCAACACCACGCCCTACAGAACCAGACAGAAAAGTGACATTTTAAAGAAATTTTGCTGATCCTCCTCCTTGTTTCCCTTTGACCTTGAAAAGGCTTCCCCACATATTTTTATTCTTTCAAAATAACAGTTTGTGTCACCAATGACATCAAAACAAAGGACAGATGTTTTATTTGTATAATTATTTTAATAAAAAATTGTTTTGGTTTGGATTTTATGCATTTATGCCCTAGCTGTGCTTGTGTTTATTTGTTTAAGTAAATAAAAAAACGAAAAGGAAATGTTCATACACTATACAAAGGTGTTAAACAAAGGGAGGGGGACGTATGTTTTTTCAAGTACAAAGGAAATTTAAATTAATTAACTACAGGCTTAAAAACCCATCATTATACAAATATATATACAAATATTCAAATAGATAATACAAATAGTCTTCATTTACAAATTAAATATACAATATTTTCTCAAAAATAAAACAGGTTATGTTATTTTGTATCATGTGTATTACATTTGTCAACTACCCATGTGCATTGATTTCTATTTTCTGTGGGGCACAAAAGAAGATGAAAGGCAGAACATTAAGAGACTTTCAGCCTTAGTAAGTCACAATTGATATTAGATATTAAATTAGCTTAGGGTTCTGTAAAAGCCGTCTTAACCTTTTAAATTTTTAATATTTTCTGTTTGCACTATATCCTTTTCTTGTTGTTTTTCCTGGAAAGCTGCTTTGAAAGTACATTGTAAAAATGCGCTATACAAATAAACTTGAACTTGAAACTTTAATTGACTTTTTATATAAAAAATTATATTAAATAAAATAAATAATTGAATTAGACTATTATTTCTCCTTTTGTGTTCCACAAAAAAAAATATTTAGGTGACTCTGAGGGACCAGAACCACTTAAAGTCACAGACCTTTTAGGGTTGGAGATGGACTTAAAATGAACTTCCAAAACTTACTGACAGATTCTGGAAGATACATTTCTTCAAACAGTGGTATAACAGAAAAATGGTCACTTTTAACCTGTTCAATCCATTCATAATGCCTAAAATCATTCTTCCTGTAAAAGAAAATATGCTGATAATAATGCACACCTAAATAAACTGTTCAACTTTAAGCCCTTGTTAACATAATAGATCACTTATAAATGATCATATAATAAATTAATGGTAGTTACTGTGATTAATGTGATTTGGAAGTGCTAAAATTTGGCTGGAAAAAATGTTTAAAATATCATCTTCCATAATTATTATGCATGCATGTATTGTCTAGTTTTATTGTAGCAAAACGGAGCACAGTATTTTACTGACAGTAGAAAAAGTCAATGAGAAAATGTTTTAGGATTTGTCTGATGAAGACTTTGAAAAGGAGTTACTACTCTGTTGTGTTTGTGTGTAACTCCAGTACCTCTGTGATTTCAAATTTACTGATACGCATGCATGACTTTTTACTTCTACAAATTCCACTGTCACAGATGCTCAGTTTTGCTGTAATAACACAAACTGTTACAAGAGTAATTTTAATCTTATATTAAACTATTCAGAATTTAGTGCAAATTTAAATCTGTGTTACGTTGCTGCCCTCCCCAGGGATGACACACAGGCAAAACGTAAGGTCAGTTTCTTTTACTAAATCGGAGTTCTTCTAAAATCACCAAAACATCCAATGGAATACAAACGGAAACTTCCACAGAGCAATCCAATATCTATCTACACATTCCATCTAGCATAAACGAGACCAGACCCTGAACAAAGGAAGACACACCACTTAAATAATAGTCCATAATGACAGTGAACAGGTGCAGGAGATTACAGGTGACGGGTGATGGAGAACAGGTGTGGCGCTGCAGGGGATCATGGGAGATGGAGTCCGGTAGTGAGGTGCAGGGTAGAACTGTGACAATCTGTGAATCTCATGAAAGCATTTCAAAGAAAAAGATAATATTCTATTTGTTGCATTTGTAGAGCGACAAAGAGACAGAATTAGCTATTATTTTAGTACAGGCCAACAAAGGTTATGAGAAAAATATGGACAATATGAAAAGATGAGCAATGGTCTCATATTTCACTTAATGCATGTTCATGTTTAAATTCTAGTTAAGCTAAAATTTCTCTTAGATGAGTGACTCCGCACTGTAAAAAAATGTGAATGGTAATGTAATGGTAATTTTCTGCCAGGACTTTATCAATTTTATGGTTAATCCAAAACACAACACAATGCAGTGCAAAATTAAAAATACAGATGAAATAGCTGTAAAAATCTATATGGAAAATCTTTTCCTATTTACTACCCCTAATTATTATCTGTCAGCAACTTGAGTAAAACTGTATTAATCACATCTTTTCATTTCACATCACATTATGTTTATTTAACCATGTAAACCTGCCCATAATACACTATAATATAACAAACACTCTGAGACATCATTTCTTAGAATGTCATAATTGCTGTCATATTCATGCTTTCAGACAGGGTTCATCTGAGGTCTGCTAAGAAACTATGAAATCACAGATGAGCAGAGAGGGTGACCTGACCAATGGATTATACCAGACAAAAGGTCCAAAGCTTGCTGGACCAAAGTACTAGAGTCTAGAGAACAGTTTGTGATACACAATCTGAGAGAACACACACAGCAGTTTATTTTTCTTTTTCATTTCATATGAGGAGTCTGCTGTGTCTGATGTGACCTGCAACAATTCTCTCTGACTAGCCCTGAAAAGATGTCTTTATTACATTACATACAAAACAGACACATGCTTCAAATTTCTGCCAGATTGAAATGTTATAATATACAGATGTGTGTGTCTATATCACTTTCTTCTTTGCTGTCCTGTCTATTTATGTTTAAAAGTTGGTGTTGAACATATGTATTTCAGTACAAACAAAAGATCCTACATTTATATATTCATCTATATATTTAGCCTGTTTTTAACCACATAGATATTGTCAAATATTGTATATTTTATTCTTAGGGAATTAGTTTGCTTTCACAGTCAGTAGGTGAGATACTGAGAGGGGCTGAATACTTGCGTTTTAAATTTGTGCATGGGTTAAGGAATGGATAGAGATTTTCAGCGAAAGACTGACCAGTGAAAGAATAGATATGAGACCTGGACTCTACATCATAAAAGGAGACCAGACCCTCCTCGTAATCCACAAACACGCCAACTCTCTGGGGCTTCACTCTCAGAGAGAGAGGGACAGTGGGACCAGCACAGGCGCTGTATTTGTTCCCATTTCTCAAACGCACTGTCCAGTATCCATTCTGAGGACTTAGTGTGACCTTCCCCTTTCTGTTAATGGATTCTCTGGCGACTCCCAAATCCCACTCGGTCTTTCCTCTCACTGTCACTTCAAAATAAAATCTTCCAGAGGAAAATCCTTCTTTTCCCAGGACATTACCACATTTATCAAATCGCTCTGGGTTGTCTGGGACATTCTGTCTTTTTTCTCCGCTGCGCACTTGTTTCCCATCTTCAGACAGAATGAGATATCGATGAGCTGTATCTGGATCCAGTGTCACATTCACTAGTAATTTACATGTATACATTATGAGATTAGTTGTGTATACATAATAAGATAAGTTTTAATATTACCATTAGACATTTATGATTAAATCCAGAAAAGAAAAATGATTAAACTATAAAGCAAATTTGTACATTTTAAAGTATATGTTAATGTTTTAATTCAAGAAAAAAGCAAACTTTCTGAATTGCTCATTATTATTATGTGGAAAAGAACATAATAAAATCTTCCTCACCTGAATATTTCTTTATCTTTCTGATCTCTGCAAAAAAACATTCATTTATTGTAGTCAATTAGACTTAGCTTTTCATCAGTTGCGATGTTTTGTAATGGCACTGATGAAGATATATTTAAATATTAACATTTGTGTATTGTTAATTAAAATTAATTATGCCCATAATTAAAGTACATTAAAACATTTACCTTCATGAATCCTCCGGTGGTAGTGTACTGATTACATTTTTAAATGTACAAAAGAAAACATTACAATTGTAATGACAGTTCACTTCTATTCAGATACAACCACAAAAGTTAAGATTAAGATTTTTGTAAACAAAATCATGTAAAAATCAATGTAAAAACTTAGCATATAAATAAATCTGTTAAAATTAGAAATTACCTCTTCTTCTGTAAATCAAAGTAACAATTACAACAGCAGCAAACACATTGAACACAAGTATTACTGATATCAAAATGACAGATGTCCTCCAAGCATGAAACATTTTACCTGCAACAAAGACCTGGTTGAATTATAACATGCAGCAAATGTCAATTATTAGTAAAGTATTAAAAGATCTATTAAACAATGAAAATGCACAAAGTAAATATGCATAAAGTACATAAAAACAACATTTGCAATAAAATAAAGCATATTGCCAAATGTTGACTAAATAAGACTGGCCCTGAAAACTGAAAATCACATTAACCGAGAGGTATATCACAAGACAAAACGTACCCGAGACGATGACCTCGGTTTCCATCATATGGTGGTTCAGTTTGACTCTGCAGTGATACTTAGTGTCACTATTATGTACAACAATTCTGTGTTTCAAACTGAAGCCCCGCGAGTCTCTGTGTGTCTCTACAGTATCAAAAATCCACCTGCTTCCTTCACTGTCCAACCACAGAAGCTCAGGTTCAGGGTTCCAACCTCTAGTTTTACACAGCAGATGAAGTCCTCCAGAATGATCAAATTCCTCTATAATGATCATCGGATGAGTTCCTATAACTACAGGTGTAAAGAAATTTATGAATTTATTGTACTTAATATTGAAACTAATTTCTCTCTGGTGCCTGTTTCAGTTTATTGCTGACAAAAAAAATCTTACAAAATTATTAAAATAATACCAGAAATGCATCAACCACATTAAAATGTGTTAATGTACTGTAATTGGTTCTAGTTAAGTTTGTTTCGCTCACCTCCAACTTTGACATCAACAGTGATGTCATCATACCAGGATTCAGACTGAATAAAACATTTGTAAGTTCCATTATCAGCAAGTTGGACAGTTGAGAGTTTGAGCGATGCATTTCCTTTCTGTAGCTCTTGTTGGAGCAGGGTTGTTCTCCCTCTGTAGGACTGACTCTGCTCTGTAGTTCGGTTGTCATAAGCATCATATAGATACACTACAGAGTCTTGTTGGTCGAGTCTAAACCACTCCACTCTCATGTCCACAGCACTGGTGCTGGGTTTGATGTAACAGGGCAGAATTACATCGTCACCAGCAACAACAAAGACAGGACCAGCAGGTCCCAGTAAATGATACTGCTCTGCTACAAAAGACAGAAATGCATGTTTAAACTGCTCCTTGATGTTTAGTGTCTTTAGTTTAGTATAATGATACTGTACTGAAGTTACAGTCCATAAAATATTTGTTATTATGTACGTAAAAGAACCCATCTATCTCCTGCCCCACATATGATAATCCTGCACTAGATACAACACAAGAAACACATGCTTCCTCATTTCACTACTGCCCTTAAAGCTACAGCTCTCCCCACACAGATCAGCTGTGTGTTCTTAAAGTTCGGCTGTGGTTTAATTCACAACATTAAACAGACCTGTTAACATTTTGTCTGCCTGCTTTAGTTCAGGTTGCGAAAGATTACCTGATCTGAACTGTGTAATTCCACAAAAAACCAAAGACACACAAACAAACTTCATCCCTGAAAGAAAACAAATGCTTTAATGTATAAAATATCATGGTATATTACTCATGATTCAAATTGTATGATTAAAAAAGTGATTTTTTTTTTCAAAACACTTGCCTGATTTGTCCATCGTGGCTAAAACGTTGAACTTGCAAGCACTTTCTTTTAAAAAGAACCAGTCAAACCAGAAATAACAAGTCTTGTCACAGAACACTACACACACACACATGTTGGGTTTTCATGTTTTATGGGACTTTCCCTTGACGGAATGACTTTTATTATAAATACTTTAACTTTAAATCTAAATCACTAACACACTCCAACCCTAAAAACTTTTCATCATTTTCACAATAAAAAAACGTATATTTTTATAATGTTTTTGTTCCTGAAACCTCCCCCCAAAGGGAGGTTTTGCTTACTTTTGAGTACACATTTGTACACATTTGATGTACATGTTAATTTGAAAATAAAATCTGTATGAGATTAGAAAGAAAGTTTTCTTTTGATATACACAACAGGAGGAGTTACCACCTGCCTTTGTCATAATATCTATAAGCCATGAAAGGTCACACGTTATAGTAATTTATATCACTTCTTGTTGTTAACAACACCTGTTACACTTAGCCTTAATGAACCTACTGTCACATCTTTGCAGATGTTTTTCATGGTATTTACATATAATTATCAGTAATAACACAAAACAGGTAATGAATAGTGGTTCACATGGAAGATTTAAGATGTTGATAAGATCGTTGAACACTAATCACTAAAAGAGTCAGACAATAGCATTCATGTTTATTAAAAGCAACTGGGCATTTGTACAATGTTTTTCTGTGGTTGTTGTAACCTTTCAGGTTAGTAACATCAACTAACAGATTTAGTAACAACTTTTTTTAAAGCTCAGTTGGTAAAAGCATGTCTCTAACACCAAGGCCATGGTTTTGATCCCAAGGATTCCACATACTCATACAAAAATGTATAGTATAGTGCAGTGTAAGTTTATGCTTTGCATAAAAGCATCTGCCAAAGGTAAATGTAATCAAGAACATGCTAACATCTGTCATAATGTCAATTATTGGTGGTGGCTGTGGGAGTTTTTTTTGTGTTTGGACCTGCTTTTGAACAAAAACGCTGGCAGTGAAGCCCTTGTACATATTCTCTCTCCAGCAGCAATTGCTGATGTTGCGTCTGCAGAAGATCCCGTTGTTTGTGTAGAGCATGATATTTCTGGACGTGCTCTTTTAAGGTCTCTCTAAGATGCTGGTTCTCCTCAAATACTTTCTTTGCATAGTTCATCAGGCAGAGAGATGACTCCTGCGGAAAAACAAATGAGGCCAACAATTTTCTTCCATTGTTACCTGTAGATTGATATAGTGGAGATAGAGCAACAATGCTGACTGATTTTACAACACCATTCACTCACCCTGGTGGCTGAAGTGGTGAGAGCTTGCAATTTTTCTTCAGCTTGCTGTTCATAGTTCTTTTTCTCTTTAAGAAAGTCAGCTTTGAGAGCAACAAGTGACTCTGAATGATGACACTGCATGGCAGTCAGCTCCTTCTCCAACTCAGCTATACGGCACATGTGCCGCTGTTGTAGAGTCTATGACACACATACAGATAAGTCTCCCAATATAGTATGAATAAAATAGACAAAACAAATGATGTAATCCTGTGCTTTTTAAAAATATTGGCACTACTTTGTTGTATTTTCAGAATCTATTCAGACAATTTTTTGATAGAAAATGAATAAATGTATTATACAAAATTATATATTTTTTCTAATTTAACATGTTCCTAATACTTCACCATGTTCTATGTTTTTTATTTAGTTTACTGGACACCACAAAATATGTATTAAATATAAAATTAAAATTCTAAAATAAAACATTGTGTCATCACGAAAAGTAATGAGTCACAGGATGCATCTCTTGTGCACGCGCTTCAACTGCTGTAAAGAGAGAGGGAACGCGGAAGAACACAACTCTTCTGATTGGTCATGTTTTGTGATTGACAAGCGTGCCACGCCCCTTTATCGAGTTAAGCGAGGACAGTCAAATTGCTTATTGCGATCATATTGCGTCGCGTCTGGTTAGGACACGGTGTTAGTACATTTACATTTTTTAAGTATTTAAATCAAAACCATATTTATTTACATCAGTATGCCACTATACGAAATGTTATTATATCCCAGGGAGTGTTTTATACAAACATATTTCCGTCTTGGCGTGGGAAAGGCTATAAACTTACTGCTACACTGACATGTAACAGTTCAAAAACATACACACAAAAATATAAGAGATTCAGCCACCTTTATCTTTCTTAGGTCTGTAATTTCATTATTCAGTAGAGCCAGTTCATTTTCTTTCTGCATGATCTCAATCTTCAACTCTGAAAATACAATACAACACACTTTATAATATTTATATCATCTAATCAGAAGTGTGGCCTTTATTTATAACCAGCATGTCTTCTCTTCTGTATTATCACACTCTAACCATTAGTCTGTTTCTCGTGTTCATCCTCCATGTTTTGTTTCTGTCTCCTCAGCTGCTCAAGCTCCTGACGGCTCTGATCACTTAGAGTCACTATTGCATTCTGTCTCTTTTCTGCTCTCTTAGACAGATAAAGGATATACTCCTTCTGCAGCGAGTGAGAGCAATTATACATATATATACATTATGCATGTAACACAAATAAAGTACATTTTCTGAAAGCGTGGTTCAGATTCTTATGTTTTGGAGTGTTTCTTAATAAAACTTACGCTTTCCATGCGGGTCTTATCTGCCTCATTCTGAAGAAACTCGTTCTCTCTTCGTCTAGAGTTGTGTGTTAAACAGTCTAACACAAATGCACACTGTAAACAGTCTGAGCTTATGAGACATTACCCTGCTATAAAAAACGGTTTTATAACACAAACTATAACGTTTTGAATTACAAATTAACAATCAGCTTTTTACCACTAAAATCATTACAAAATTACAGAATCTTACCAATATAATATTATATTATAATATTACAAAATTACCAATAAAGACAACAAAGACCCACAAAGATCCAGTAGTTTCTATTAAAACCAATACAATTTTCCATTTAAGTCAAAATGTTTCTGGTTTCTATTGTTTTTTTTACTATTCCACCCCTAAGACTGTATTTTAGTGGTTTATTCTTAATTAGTTAACACAACTCTGCCCAGAAGGATACAGTTGTTCAACTCTAATCTTCAATGCGTTTAGGTTGTCAGTAAGAGCGTCATATCTGTAGGTTAGACCAAGCAAAGCGTTGTTAGCCAGATCAATCTCAAACTTTGAAACCTTAAAACCCCTAATGCAAGAAAACGTACTCTTTCTGTAACAGCATCTCTCTCTCTGATTCATCCTGCGACTGTCCTGTGCTCTCAGCCGCGGCGTCTCCATTTCGCTCCATCTTGGACTTGTTTTTTTTCTTTGATGGCATCCTAAAACTTAATATACACAAATAAAGCGCCCTTAAAAAATAAATCTTATATATTCACTTAAGTAGCTCAAGTTCACGCTCCGCTCCCCTTTATACAAAACAATTGGTCGCGCTGTGTAACCAAGACAACAACACATAACATTTGCTGTAGGAGCCTATCAGACTTAACATACATGATAACATATTTAACATATTTAGATTACAAATCAGCATATTGTGCGATAAAACGAGTCATATGTCTAACCGAACTAAATTAAACGTATAATTTTTCAATCAATTCCCCCGTTGTTGTGACGCACGCTGACCGCTGGGTGCCGTAAGCTGCTCGAGACGTAGAGTGATGCAAGCAGACAGGAGGAGGCAGACTACAGCTGACATACACACAAACCTCCACATACGACAGTTTGCAAACCATTATGAAAAACACAAATCTGATATAATAAATCTTCATATTCATGAGTGTCGGCTTTAGTTTAGGAGCTCTGTGTGTGTCGGAGAGGATGCTCGGTTGACTCCAGTCCGGATGAAGGAAGCGCGGAGAGACTGAGGCATCCGCAACCCGAGCAGATCCGGCTGACAATCAAAGCGACGATGGAGGGGCGAGACGGATTTTTATGCGGGGTTGTTGAGGGTAAGTTCAGCAACATTATTCATTGGGTTGTTTGGGTGGGAGCCCTAAATTCTAATATCTACTGAATAAATTGGATTTGTTGGTGACTTGGCTTGAATTGATGTGGTTGTGTAGATCGTTATTTTTTCAGATTATTTACTGAAAGCATGCCGGCTTTGCGAAGAACAAGGACAACTTATAATTAGCCTTAAAATAACCCATTTTTCATTTTGGGGCTAGTAGGGCAATTCATCTTAAGCAGCCGCGAAGCATCCTGGGTATTTATATCCATATTTATACTGGAGTGTGAAAGGAAGCAGCTGGTCAGAGAGGATACAGCAACAACATACACACCCCTTTATTCCCTAGTGCACACACTTGCTTGTTGGGCAACTAACTGGCATATCTCATGCTTGGAGCTCACTGTCACATTATCGGCACAGTGGGTGGTATGTCCACCAGTGAAAATGTCACCCTGCTGGATACCAGCAGCTTTTTCTTACTGACCTACTTCCATCCAGTTTGCAGTTGCAGACACACTGGAATGAGCATCAGAATATATGGAACAGGGCTTTCACTGGGGCTTTCATCATCATAATTATTGCAGCAAACCAAGCAAGCATATACTGTATGCATGATTTGTTTTTCGATGGGAGCCAGATGAATAATAAATAACCACTGTCTAGCATAATGCAGCAAAATCCAACTCTCAAACTTTATTTGAGATAGCATTATTTAATATAAAAATAATTCCTTTTAATTTTAAATATTTACAGTCTAGTGGGGAGTTCTTTTTAAAAATTTGTAGGATGTGAAACCTCTATGTTTTTTACTGAAGACCTAACTACTGTTTTATATAATATTTTTGTGTTTTTTTTATGTTTTGTTTGTTAATCAATGTGTTTTATTGATTGCACAGCGCTTTGAGAAGCCACTTTTACAGGTGCTCTCTGAAAAAATTGAAATATTAATGGTCACATAAAACTGGAAATAGATGTAATATGGATTAACTGTCTATTTACAGTAATTGTGCCATAGTAGTAAATGCTTTTTTACTAATAACATAACTTTTAATTGATGTAAGCTTACAGGAAACAGGGACACAGGCACTAAACCAGAAACAGTTTTTCCTAAAAAATATTTTAAGTTTGGCATTTTATAGAAGAAACTATTCTAAAACTGTAGAATAATCATGCACAGCTTTATTACAGAGCAGAGCTGGATGCAGTTGACAAAGCCTTGAATGAGCTAATTCAAGTGAAATCTCCTGAGGATTAATTGTTCCATCATATTGCCATCATACTTGACAATCACTAATTCTGCCAGCAGTGTCCCTGGCCAGTATTATACTGTATGATTGGTCCAGTGTGGTCTGAAAGTGATAAGGTCATAATTCAGAAGTTGTCCAACTTCATGGACTGTTTTGAGTGGGCTGCAGTGAAGAGGAGGTGGAAAAAAGAACAGAAATTCTGAAGCTTTGTGATGATTATGAAACACTTCCTTGTGCAAACACAGACTTATTTTTGTCTTTTATATATACGTGACACATGTACTATATACTCTACTCTTTAGGTTTCTATGGGAGACCCTGGTCAATGGAACAAAGGAAGGTGCTATTTCAGTGGTGAGTATTAGATCAGCAACTACTCAAAGTTTTAAGTACACAAAGCTAGATGAAATGACTTTGGTCTTTTTATACACTTGGCTGACTATAAGAGAACATATAAACCTCTTACAGAAATATCACATAGGATGTTTACAACATGCAATATGGGCTATTGGTTTAGATCATGTTGTGCAGACAGTTATCGTGGTATCAGAGCAGTACAGTAAGTCTACCCAGGGTGGCGACACAGAGCAGCTGGTGTGTAGCAGAGATGCAATAATGTGTGGGCAGAAAGGCAAATGGCTTTTTATGACTAATGACTGCTGCTGAATCCACTGAGCTATAGTTTCACAAATCTTCATACATAAGCCATTATGAAACCAGTGGTCAAAAATGACTCAATTTTTTCAATCTCTTCCTTGTAGCTTTAAAGGGAGAATATGGTGGAATGGATAATCAGAGAGAAATAGAAATAAGATAATGCTAATGATCAGAGTGATCAGAATTATTTCAGTCATGCATGGATTGAAAAGAAAGAGTTTGGAATTTGGATCTACTAAAAACACCAACTTTGTACCAGCAAGAATTCCCAGCTTATGGACAAGCAGAGACATGCTTTGTGGCTTTTTCATTCATTCCCTGCTGTCCTTTACACATGAAGCGATTTCCTTTATATATATGTATACACACACAAATATAGTGTTCAGTAATGACCTGAAAGCACACATATTTGTCTGTTTGTGTTTTGATTTTGATCCATGTTGAGAAATGAAAGTATGTGGGAAACCATCTGCACCGAAAGCGAAACAAGAAAAAAGCTACCTACACATATATGATAGAGAGAGATAGAGAGAGAGAGAGAGAGAGAGAGAGAGAGAGAGAGAGAGAGAGAGGCACTGGTCCAAACCAGCCATGAAAGGATTAATAGTGCAGGAGAAAGTGATGAGAAACTTTACACACTTCACTGAGAGTGGAGTGCTTGTGCTGATGCGGTGGATGAGGGGAAAGAGGAAAAAACAGCTGGGGAGGTTGAAAGAATGATAGATTCTATCTGTGCGTTTAGATTTTAAGTGGTTTGGACTAAAAATGAGCTTTGGTTGTGTGTGTTCGTGCGTTTGCTTGACTTTACCCTTTGGGAAGGTTCTTTAATATTTCAAACAAGCACTAACTCAGCTTTGCTCTATTTAGAGAGTCTCTTTTTCTCATGGGAGGACACACATGCACGCACACACATCATTAACATCATTACCAAGTCTAAAGTGTCATATGACTTCACACACATTTTATGATAAGCAGAGATGCAATGTTTGATTTATATGGTACTCAGATCTAAACTAAAAACTACATTTGTATGTGAATGTGGGAAAATCTCACAAATTTCAAACACAATCTTGCAGATCATTTTTAAATTGACTTGTTCTGTTTTATGTCACTTCTCAGTTAAAATGTTTAAAACTTTGTCTACATTGACAATACACTTTTTATTCACAAATTGTCAGCTTATGATTAAAGACGATTAACATAGTTACACCAGAAATACAACAATTTTCCCCTCTCAGATGGGACTTATTCATAGGCATATACATCATTTGAGTCTTTTTTCTCTGCAGAGAAATCGACGTCTGCTGTTGGTAAAGACTAATTCTCTGCAGGAAACATGACCCTTTATATTATTAATGGTGCATGATAGTGCAGGGATCAATGAATACCTCTATTTTCTTTCTTGCTTACTCTATTCAGACACAGGATGTTTTTCAGTACTTGATGGAACGACTCATTCTAGATTCTGAAATTGTATGCAATTCTGCTTATTTTTCTCTGTCTGTCTTGCTGCTTCCCTCAGGATGCAGAGATGGGGGTTGAACACATATCTGTATGGTCCAAAAGATGATCTGAAGCACAGGTTACTGTGGAGGGAGGTTTATTCTGCAGAGGAAGAGGGTATGAAGTAGTGTGACAAAAAGCCTTTACATCATATTATATGTTTATATATAATACTCTATTACAGAGTAAAACAGTATGTACACTTATGTACTATTTGCACCTTTTATGTGTATGGAAACATGGAAGTAGAATCCATGATTTTTCAGTAAAATATTCTATTTATACTGTGGTGATATAATAGATTGCATGGGCATAACCAAGAAAGAGTCATATCAGATCATTTACATTGTGCAGTTTAAGTTGTCCTGTTTTTGCAAGGAAGCAGGAGTTTAAACATCATTAGCTGATGTCTACTACTGATGACTGCTATTGTGGCCTCAGAATAAGTGGCTAAATCCATTTTAAGCTGGAGACAGCTTTGTTACATTATTAATATAAGAATGTCCCACTATCCAAGAATTCATATCTAAAGCACATAATATAAGAATCCAAAATATAAACGCTTCTTCAGGGCCTATTTGTTACATGGACAAGAAATCGAAAGATCTCAGAAAGAACACCAGTACTATCAGTACCAGTAATGAGTTAAACTGGTTTATATTTGAAAATTTGAAAAGAATATTAGTTCTTAAAACATAACTTAAACTTCCAGATATTACTTGTTTTATTTAACTTTTTAAATAAGACTGTAGATTTAACTGTAAGAACGAGTTTTATTGTTTATTATTATAATACTAATAAGTTTTTTATTTATTTATTTATTTATAAAAATGTCTGTTCTAATAAAGTAGTATAAAGTCTTGTAAGTATAGTCACTGTGCTGTCTCACTCTCTGACATCAGCTCAGTTGAAAGCTCTGATTGGTGAAGCAGAGTCGAGGGGTCTGAGGTTTGTATATGCTATCTCTCCGGGTCAGGACATTGTCTTCTCAAGTTCTTGTGACCTCACACTACTTAAACGCAAACTCAGACAGGTAAAAAACTATTAACTGTTGCACAGTTTTGTGGACTCTTGTGTTTGATTATAAACTTTATTGAAGGCTTGTGTGCTTGTCACTGTCTCACCACTAGGTGGCAGACCTGGGCTGTCATGCTTTTGCTCTACTGTTTGATGACATTGATCACTCTATGTGCCAGGCCGATACCGAGGCCTTTTCATCATTTGCTCACGCCCAGGTCACCGTGGCCAATGAGATCTTCCGTTACCTGGGGGAACCACCTGTGTTCCTATTCTGTCCCACTGGTAGGCTGATAATTTTCATTTTCATTTTTAAGGCTTATCGTAGCTCATTATAGAGCTAAAAACTATTTAAAAAATGGCTAATGTCAAGAATCAATTGCACTATTCAAATGTACTAAATGCACTATAATCATTATTCTTTTCAATCTAGAGTACTGTAGTTCTCTGTGCACTCCCAGTGTGTCCAAGTCTCCATATCTATTGACGATTGGGGAAGACCTGCTTCCTGGCATCTCCATCATCTGGACGGGTGAGAGACGTTTGCTATTTTGACATTTAAGAGTCCTTTAAGAAATTCACAATCACAATAGATTTGTTTCTTGGCGACAATTCTGACATTCACATGTTTAAACATCACTCTCGTGTAGGAAAGAAGGTGATATCGCGGGAGTTGAGTGCTGATTCACTAGCAGAGGTCCAGTCTGTGATTCGGCGGCCACCCCTTGTTTGGGACAACCTCCATGCCAACGATTATGACTCCCGGCGTGTCTTCCTGGGGCCTTTTAAAGGTCGGCCCCCTGGACTCAAGGCTCATCTGAGGGGTCTGCTGCTAAATCCAAACTGCGAGTTTGAAGCCAACTTCATCCCTTTGCACACCCTGGGCAGCTGGCATAAAGAAGGGAAGGAGGAGGAGAAAGGTGAGAGTAGAAGAGATTGGTATTAGCACGTAAGGGTAGACATGATTAAGCTGGAAATAGCTAATAGCTACATATATAGCAAATGACTAGCTGAATGGGCTAGAATTTATTATGCTTTTTTACTTTTTCAACTTTAGTTAGCATGCAATGTTGCTGTCTGAATATAACATTTTAAAAATGTAAAAAGCTTGTCCACTCCAAAGGGAGATATGGTCTTTAATGTTTTCAAGAACTACAACTGCTGGATGGGATTACAACTCACTTTTTCACAACTCTTTACTTGCGAGATGATGCTCACTGTTAAGGGGTGGTATAACACGCTCGTGACCAGTCACAACAGACATTGTACAGCATTGCAGAAGGACAGGCTTCAGACTAGCAATAGAGGTGCTGCAATAATGTAAAATATGTGAAGAAATGTTTTTTTTACATTAAAATCACGACTTTATAATATAGTAGGACCCCTTGAAAACATTCAAACTGCTTTACATCTCAGGCATCAGAAATGTTATGCTAATGCTAATTTCTGATCCAATGTGATCTCTGTAGGGGAAGAAAAGGGCTACAGCGTTGAGAGAGCTGTCAATTGCCCTGCAAGACTGGATGAAGGAACTCAGCCTTCCCCTGCAGCCTGGTACAGAATCCATCTCTTACTGTCAGATGTGTCACCTTAATGTTAAATATGTTATTCTTGCACCACTAGCCACAGATGGAATTACAAAAATTATAATTTTTAGCAAAAAAGATTTCACAAACGTGTCTTGCTTCATTTGAAGAATTATTCAAGTATCTTATTAATTAAAGGTGGCTCCTCACCCAAACATTGGTGTTATTGGTGGAGTAGGAAAGTATTTCTACATTGGAAAACTATACATGTCACTAAAATTTCAGAGATTAATCACGTGCAAACATATTGAGGTATTTACTAGTCATAAATGTATTCTTGTCATCTCAAGTGAGTGTAGACAGGAATGTGTTGTTGAGTATAATTGCTGTTTACTGGTTCTTTAGGACGGCAAGTGAGGCCTTCAGACCAGAAGCCTTCAATATCCTCTGTTAAATCAAAGTCCTCCGATAGCTCAGACAATCAACATGGCTCCCAGCCCAAAACTTCCATAACCTCTTCCCAGAGCTCAGGAGCACTTGCAAGCGATGAGATCCCAGCAGACCCTGTCATGGAGCAGGATCTGAAAGCTGGGGAGAACCAGGTCTCCAGGAGCTCCAGCCATGAAAAATCCTCTAGAAGGGGAACGTGTTCTGGAAGGGCTCCTCTAAGCGAGGCCCAGATCAGGTTGTTGCTAGGTTTGTATTATCTGCCACATGAACATGGTCCACCTGCTCAGAGTCTTCTGCAGGACCTCACATGGCTCAAAACCAACTGTCACTGTGTTAGCGTCAACGGCAATGGCAAGAAGACCCCACAACAGAAGGTGATTAATGCTGGTCAGCGTCTAAATACATTCTGTTTAATAGACTGATTTGTGTGTTGCTCTTATGGCGTTTTAAGTTTTGAGACTATTGAAATTAGTTTTAAGAAATCCATCAAAGTGGATGTGGTTGATAAACAATGTGTAATAAAGTATGCTGAGTGACCTCAGTCTAACATTGCTTAATGTCTCTTGTCCAGGCAGAGGAATGGCGGGGCCGCGCGGGCCGCTTCCTGGCTGCGTGTGATGACGTGGCGTTACTCCACAGTGCTGTGGTAAACAGCATCAACAGGGCTGTTCTCTATGATCTTTACCCTTACATTTGGGACCTGAGAAACACTCTGCTGGTGGCCAAGGCTTTCGTATGCTGGCTAGGTGAGAGAAAGAGAAATTGAGAGAGAAGGAGAGATTGTAAATTGGTTGAATTTAGAATAGCAGCACATTTAAAGGATTTTTTGTGAATTGACTTGTGCAGATGAATTGTTCACCACACTATTTGAGTGTAGTAATGTAAGCTAACAAAGTAAATTTGAGGGTAAATTTGATTTCATGCGACTTTAAAAAACAATATTATGAAACATTATTTTTCTTTCTAGTATTTGTTTAGGGTTGTTTTTTATTGTTTCATGATACAGCAGCAACATGTTCTACTTAAATGACATTGTGCAGTTTACGTGCCACTGCTGAAATTACTCGGCTGGCATGTCATTTCAATTCTCCAATTTGTTTTTTAACAGAGGGTCGCATAACGAGTGATAGTTCTCCACTTGGCTCCTGGAAGAACTGCTTCCACTGTGAGTAAAGCTTACAGGGCCAAACATTCATACATAAACTGTAGCAGATTACTTATTACTTCATATGTGAAAGTTTCAGTAGCAGAATTGGATATTTGGGATTGTTCACAGGGTGTGGCGCCTCCTCGGGGGCGGAGCTACTTGGTGTGGAGGCGGAACCGTGGGTGTTTAAAGGAGGACTATCTGGAGAAGTGCAGGTGGGAACATATCTTAGGAAAAGATTATTTACTTATATTAAGATCTTAATTAAATTATGATAATTAAGAGTCAACGTATAATGTATTTTATATTTTTTTCTTTGTTTCTTTTTTTCTGGTATTAATGTGAATCAGATGCTTCTGCCTGTGGGGACCAGCAGTGAGTTATTCAGTCACCCTCCCCCTCTGTTTCCCACCTGTCGTCTTTATAACATTCGGCCGTTCCAGCAGAAGGACAAGGTGACACTGACATTTTTAACCCACCGATGACTACCTCTTTACTTTGCATTTAACACACTTAAGGCCTATACTATATTGATAACTATTATCCCCCACACTAATGCAGTTTCACATTTTATATGTTTTAAAAATCCTTTAGATTAGAATGGGTTCATCAGCTGGAAAAAATCCTTTTCAAAGTTACCCCAAAGATGTTGTTCCTCTGTATTGTTATTTTTATAGTTGTGGTTTGGACAACTCTGATTCTTTGATATTTTTAAAACGTTATCTTCTGTATGTAGTTATTCTTATTGTCCTCAGTGTGAATGGGCCTTTATGGTTGTGTTTTTGTGTTTTTAGATGGAGCTGTACCGAATGGTGCGTCAGTTGTATCAGAGAGGTAGAGGAAGCCAAGACGCTGCCATCTCCCATCCAGACTTTATTGGAGATAGGCAAGGACAGCTTTTGCTCAAGCATGTTATAGCTCTTTCTTTAGGGTTGTCACCAAACCAAAATATTCGTACCAGCACCACACACCTGACATCCTAAAAAAAAAATCATTTTTCTTTCCTCTACAGGTACTTATCTAGCACTGCAAAACATTGTAAACTTGGGAAAGCACTTCTTCGTATTATTGTTGCCTCTTTTGACGTGTCGCTTTATTGTCTCCTAATATTTGTAAGTCGCTTTGGATAAAAGCGTCAGCTAAATGCCTAAATGTACAAATTTTGAAACCACAGTAATAACAGCTATTGAACAAATTTCTTTATGTAAAATGTTAATTTAGTTAAAGCACTAGCATGTTGCCTTTACATTACATTAATGTTTTTTCTATTACTGCAGGTTGCATTTGCACTGTAATGGCTATTACTACATGGTGTATCAGTCACTTATCACATCACTTATACCATTGTACCAAAGTCTCTGTACTTTTACATCCCCAGCACTTTCCTGGATTTCTAACAGAGGTATTAAGGCACAGGTATCTGTTTGTTTCAGGTTTCTGGGTGCGTCTCTGGCCTTGTGCCCAGAGTACAGCTTAGTGTTGGAGGATGAACTGGGAGTGTGTGGGTGTGCTGTAGGCATCCTGGATGTGCGCTCCTTTGCCAAAAGATGCCTGGCCACCTGGCTGCCTGCTATGAGGGACAAATATCCTTCACTCCTCCATGCAGCCAATGGACATGCCGCAACAAAGGTCAGAGCTCTAGCAAAACACTGCTGAACCCAAATATATGGTGCAATAGTATCCTTAAAACAACAATGTACACATCCCCCATACCTCAAGGAGGCGCTGCTGTATTTCCATGAAGAACAGGACTACCCAGACTCCCTGCTGTATCATTTCCCATCTCAGCTCAGGCTTGAAGCTCTTCCTGAACTGGTGGACTGCAGTGTTAGTCGCAGCCTCCTCACGGCCCTGCTGACAGCCCTCAAAGCTAATGGTGAGAAAGAAAGGGATGACGGTTTCTGTCACTCACCTCTCTCCTTTTATTCTATTTTCATCTCCATATTAGTCCGTAATGGCGATTTATCCCTTTTCTTTAGGTTCACAGGGTGTATTCTGCGAGATTCAGCCTACAGATGGATTACGAATAGAATTTTTGACAAAGCTTGGATTTTTGGAGATCCTTCGTGGGGAAGCACGACCTAGAGAAGGTGTAGTTTTGGGGAGACTGTTGTAACTGAACACCAAAACAAACAGGAAAAATGAAATACAATTGAAGTAGATGAATATTAATATGTCTAGGAATGCAGCTAAGGTTATATAAATGTGTTCAATTGTAGAATGTGCTCTGGTGAAGCATTAAGGCCTATTAACAAGTCTGGGCACAAAATCAAGCATGGCAAGATTTTAACATTAAGCAATGCTATCAATCTCTACTAATTCATTCATACAAAGTCTGAAACATTGTGATGAGCTGATCTTTTGTTTCATTGAAGGCTGTGTGGATTTTTTATGGATGCTAAACAATTTATTGTTGGAGAATTACACAAATGTGGCACCAGATTGAGTGTGAATATATCTTTTATACTTGTGTGTTGCATTGACCTGGTGTGAACAGGCCTTTAGGCTTCATGGTTACAGTTGTGACTGTGATAAAACATAGTGAGAGCTAAACAGTCATCACTTGTTTACAGAGTTATCTTTACTAATCACAACTAAATCTAACCCATTCTGCTGCTTTTTTGCTGCATCTGGAGCTCCTGTTGGTTCACAGTTTTTGGCTTATTTGAAAGAATGATGTTTTTTATGGACAGTGTCTGTATTGCTCTGTTTGGCTGTAGGAGCTAAAAGCACAATGTTTCTCTTTTGTATTTAGCACACACACATACACACAATCTTCCTCCAGCCAGTCATGGACAGGCTCAGGACACGTATAAAGTGGATGAAACATGAAATACTTGAAATATGGTGCATCTTTAATTTTTTTTAATAGCTATTATTCTCATCTTTCTCTCTTTTACAAACATGCACACTCTTATAACTCTTCTGAGACACAACAATATTATCTCCAACCCTCTTTCTCCATTCATTTATACACATGCACTAATTGTATGCATGTCTGTACACTCTTTTAACAATATGCCTTGTAAACTTCAACCGATAGCCTTCTTTAATAGCCATGGCAATCAAAACAACATAATAAATTAAAGCCTTTGTCACAGTTAGTTAGATATTGTTTAATGAACTTTTGCTTGAGTTGTTTTTTATGGCAAATGGCCCTTTTGTTTTGCATGTTACCTTATTTTGGGCCGTTGGTTTTTTAAACACTTTGACTATTTCTGCGAGTTTTAATGTTGGAATTGTAATATGTACACTGAAAGGCTTCAGCCCAGGTAGTGATGTGTAATGTGCAATTTGGTTACAGTGGAGTTTTTGTAATAATGGAATGAAACATGTTTACAGCATCATTAAAATCTTTTTTTCTTGCAAACATACTGTAAATATCCTGTATGTGTTTGTATATATATATATATATATAAATCTCACCTTAAAAATCCAATTTATTCATTTTAATTGTGTATTAGGCAAAAACTAAGTACACAATAAGGGCTGCAAACCAGAGGGGTGTGACATTTGTGACATTTTAAGTATGTTCAGTGTTAAATCTTTTGGTTTCTAATAAATAACTTCAAATTGATTAGGAATTCACTTGTGTCCTTGTGGTGGTAGAAAGAGCTCATTAAGAGCCTTTATTTGATAAAGATTATCATTGTCACTTACAAAATGTCCAAAATGTCACTTACAACTTCTCTTTCAACATTACCCTATTTAATTATGAAAACATGAAATGTTTTTTATTATATCACTTATACATTATGTGTATTTCACACATCAGCAACATTGGTATTTGCCTCAGTCCATTGGTTGTGTGAGTTTAAGTTCATTTCTGGCGAGGTAACTTTTCCAATAGGGATTCTGTATTTTCTGAGATTTTTCCCTGTCAGCAGCAGCATCAAAGTGCCTGTCAAAGTGGCAGCCCAACTGCTGGCTGGAAGACCCACCTGCACAAGTGAGAAGCAAATACATAAACACTGACTATATACAGAGAGGCTTAATGAGTTGTGTGTGTGTACTCACCAATCCTAGCAGGTTGCCAAAAGCAAAGTCTAAATAAGATGAAAGAAAGGCTGCAGAAAGAAGAAATACTTTAGTTGTAGGAAAAAAACAACAACAAAGGTTTTTGTTTGTGCATTACTCACCACTTGCAATAGATAAGAGGTGTGTTCGCCAACTAAAGATGAAAAGCGCCCCCACGGCCATGCAACCCAGAGCACCATTAAACCCTGCAAGGCCAGAGTATAAAAAGGCCCGCTGCACTGACACAGACAGACCTGCGGGGGGCGACAGAGATCATCCGAAAAGAGATTTAAACTAAAACTGATACAGATGAGCCATTGCTATTATCCTAATTCAGGTATATATGTTACTTTCAATACCACACGCATTTATAGACTCGTTTGCTTGACCTATGTTAATATAGTTTTTAGTTGACAATAGGGTATACTGTCTCTTATACAGCGTAAACCTTTACTGCCTCTTTTACTGGCTATTGGCAAAAACATCTTTGGTAGCAGGTGTAGGCCAATGCATTTCAAGGGGCTTTAAGTGTGGTTGTAGTTATGATTGTGACCTGAAGGTGGCAGTATTGTCACTAGAGAATATAGTTGGCTTATAGTTGGTCTCCAAATCTCACTATCCGCCTGGGTTTCCCTAGAGGGTTGTTTAATGGTATTACATCTTCTTTTTCTCTCTCTCTAATGCAGCCTCTTTCTATCTTAGCCTCTAATTTCCTGGTACCTTTCTCTCTCTATACGATAAATTCAAACCACACAGTTGACCACAGGATGTTTACATTATATAAATAGTTTCAAACACTATTGAAAAACGTTTTCATGGGGCTGAGAATCATTAGGGAACAGCATGATCAAATTAGCAAGAAATATTTAAATGTACTGAGACATATGCGTCAACTTGGTAAATGATTTCAGGTTTACTTAAAGGAATAGTTAACCAATGAAATAAAATGATCTCATCATTTACTTTTCCCTAATGCTATCTCAGGTATGAATTCCTTTCTTTAGTTGAACACATGCGAAGATTGTTTATGAAAATATGACGGACTTAACATGCACATACATTTATTAACTCACATAAGTGGATTACTTTTACGATAGCTACGATAGCAAACACAAAAGTTTTTACAACTTTTCACAACATTGTATTTTGGTTGCAGTTAGGTAATGTTGCAGTGCAACGTTTTAAAAACCACCCAGCAAACAGAAACGTTATAAAAAAATTCACATCATGAAAAGGTTGTAATAACGTTTTTATCCTACGTATTTAATACGACAAAATGTCTGGGTTTTTTACGTTATAGGTATGTGTTGTTGTAACGTACCAGACACGTTTTCTTAACGTTATTTTAAGTTAGTGTTAAGTATTAAGTTAGGATGAGCATTGAATCAATGTGTTGGGGGACATTGTTTTGGGTAAATTGTTTCTCTAAATTTGCTGAATTTTTTTGAGTGCCAAACATGCTGATTCCTGTGAGATTGCTAATAACCTTACTTACATATGCAAATCCCACATGACGCGCACACACGTTTTATGGGGACTTTTCATAGAGCATATGGAAATAATGACTTATACTCTAAAAACTGTATAGATAATATAGTATACATAAATAGAATACATATTGTATATATCCTAACCCTCACACAAACCTTTCTGCAGTTTTAAGTTTTCAAATTATTTTGCATGTTTAATTTAAGTTTCCCTAATAGTGTCAGCTAACTACACACTTAAAAATAAAGGTGCAGCAAAAAGTTCTTCGATAGCATTGCTATATTTGGGGTTCCTGAAAGAACTATTTACTCAAAGGTTCTTAAAAGATCCATTTCTTTCTTGGCTTTTTTAAGTCAAAGAACGTTTTTGTACTACTTTTCCCTTGTTTCTTTTTCTAAAAAGTTTTTTGTTTCTTTCAAGAGCTTTCACTCTCTCAGGTGACTGCTAACATTTGAGCCATAAACCAAGCAGCATATAATTTGACATTCACCAATCCTTTTTTATTGCTGTCATGCAGCAATGTAGAGTTTATAATGCAAGACACTGCAAATGAGCATCAATGGGAAACACATTTAAGTGCACATTTTACATTACACTTTTGGGACTCTTTATGTTTCATTGGCATGGTGGAGCACTCCCCGACAATGTAGGATTCCAATAAAAGATTTCTGATATAAAAAACCTATAGCAGAAGGACATAATCATCTTCTTCCCTGTTTCATCTAGAGAGCTATGCAAGATTTAAAAGAGGCTCTGATGGCTCATACCTTCTGTTCATTATCTCCTTCTTTTACATATTTGTTTCCTTTTTATAAAGGAATGTCTTAAACCAGAGTGTCATATGAATCAGTTTGCATGACTGCGCATTGCTCACACCAAGAACCTATTGACAGTTTTGCTGAATGTTACAAATTGGTAAACATCTGTAGATGAGATACTATTGGAAAACAGATTGTAATAAGGCATTCATGAAATTGTTAGAGTGAATCTGAAATAGTTTGTTATTTAAAAAATAGATCTATTTCTGATGTATATAAAATATATAAATGTGAACCTGCCTGTGAAAAAAAGTATTTTTTTGTGATTTTGAATGAAGAACATTCTGTAAAAATATTACTTTGTCATCTTTAATAGTGGTCGAGTAAGATTATGTCAAAGATTTAAATCATAGTAAAATTAATAGGTAAAACCAAACTTTGATGCTCGTTATCTCAGAATTAGATTTTTAGACTTTAGCCTGGTTTTCACAGACAGAGTCACAAATGAGGTACATAAAACATACATTATATAGAAAGTTCTATGCAGTTCTATAATCTTATTTAAATATTATTATGTTTACAGGCTTTTCTTTATGTAACTGTGTGTGGGCACAGATCACCAGTTGTCTGTAAAATTATTTGGTTATGAACTTGTGATAACTTCAGTAGGTTTACTCTATGAGTCATATGCTTTGTCGCAAAACAAACACCAGATCTCATTATCAGTGATCCACACTTAATGCTGTCTAACAAGTTTATGAATCCTGTGATTCATTTTAGTTACGTCTCTGTGCAGGCAGGTATACGGTAGTACTTTCATTATCAAAACAACAAACAAACAAAAAACAAATCAGCAGGATTATAGTACATAAGTTATTGGCATTTCAAGAGGAGCTTGTTCATCAAATTTGTCGATCAAAACACTAAGACATCTTGCTTGCTTCACTCTCATTTAACATTTCTACTTATACTTCATTTCAACTTAAGTTAATTAAGCAAGGCAAATCTGCTTACTTGCAGCACTCAAAATCAAAATCATAAACATCAGAATGTGTGAAAGAGAAATTTATGATTAGCCAATTTTTGATCAGTGATTAAGATAAATCACACCGATCACTGAAACAGGTTGGTTTATTACATTATCACATTTTGCTTTAATGCAGTGGTCCCCAAATTTGGTCCTGGAGGGCCGGTGTCATGCAGAGTTTAGCTCCAACTATAATCAAACACACCTGAACCAGCTAATCAAGGTCTTGAGGCAAGTTGGAGCTAAAAACTACGACACCGGCCCTCCAGGAATGAACTTGTGTACCATTGCTTTGAAGTCAAGTCAATGACAACATTTAGTCATACGTTTTTTATACTGGTGACTAAAGAAGTCATTTAGGATACAGTGAAGGCCGGCAGACACCGTACTACTCGCTCAGCCATGATTTTAAAGAACTCTGAACAATGCTAAAGTGATCTTGTAAAGAGAGTCTGTTACTTTATGCTTTTGGTTGGTAGAAGCAGATGTAATTCCACTCTCGTTTTTGACACTTAAAATGCACTTAGACTAGTGTGAGAGGAAATTGTACACCAGAAACATATAGTGAACTATTGATGAATAAAAGGAGAGGAGGATGAGAAAAAGATAAGTGATATTGATTAAAGAGTGAGTGTGTCCCATATTAGGTTTAGGGGTAGGGTGAGGGTTAAAGGATACAATATACAGTTTGTACAGTATAAAAGTCATTATGACTTTAAACATGATAACCCAACATGTGTGTGTTTATGTGCATATTTTGTTTATACCTTGGGGACTATTTTGTCACCAGGTGTGACCTTAATCAAAAAAATCCCTTTGGAAAAATTTAGATTGTTCTCAATTCTGAAAATAAAGAAAATAATGTTTTGTTCTTTGAATTCTAAAGTTAGATTGTGGGTTAAGGGGTTAATATATAGTAATTACAATTAGCTGTATTTAAAATCAAATCAATAGGTGTGTGAATGAAGTACATTTCTCAAATAATGGGTCTTACATCCTTCCTGTATTCTAGCTTTCACAATTCGAGAGAGAGAGAGAGAGAGAGAGAGAGAGGAGAGAGAGAGAGAGAGAGAGGAGAGGGAGAGAGAGGAGAGAGAGAGAGAGAGAGAGAGAGAGAGAGAGAGAGAGAGAGAGAGAGAGAGAGAGAGAGAGAGAGAGAACAAACTAAAAATATGAAGGATAAATACATAAACCACAAGTCAGTCCTTGGTCTCTAGATAGTCCTATTAAATGTTGCTTTTTTGTAGAATATTAAATGAGAGTATTGCAGTTTGTGAGTGTGAATCACCCTGCAGGGTAGGAAATGAAACTAGTGGAAACCCAGTAAGCGTGTGTGTGTAGAGGATGTATCTTACATCAGCTCTCTCCAACACACACAGACTCTCTGTAGCACCTTTGCATCCTCGATGACTCATATGTCTTTCTACTGATGAGTATCCAAAAGAAGAGAGAGAGCAAGACTGCGTGTGTTTGTGTGAGAGAGGGACAATCTAAAACACTCTTCTGGAAGGAAACAGGCACAGCAGCAAACACAGGACCATTAACAAACAGAAAACACACATTATCTCAGCGTGTGCACAGTGGGCGTTTGAGAAAGTCAGATTGCAGCATATAAACCGCAGCTAAACAAACAGAATCATTATCAAAACCTACGATTTACTCGTAACCCTTACCCTGCTAAAAAGACCATCTTCCATCAGCATGACTGGTTGATTTATCCATCCTGATGCAATCCTAGCTGTATATGACATTTTCTCACTAGCTGAACTCAAACATGTTCCTCTTCTTGAGAAACGGAAATAAACCCATGAGCATGTAAAGTTTAAATGTCATATGATGATCCTAAAAACCACATTATTTTGTGTATTTGGTTTAAAGCAATGTGTTTACGCGGTTTAAGATTCAAAAAGGAAATTATTTTACACATAAATCCAGATAAATTCAGACCTACACGGCTTCAAACTTTAGCAAATTTAGTACACGACTTTAAATCAAATAATTTTTATCAAACTACTGACTGCAGCTGTGATCGCGTCAGAGGAGAAATGACTGGATTCTCCCAAGGTTTTTTCTCCATATATATATATATTCATTAATGGAGTTTGGGTTTCTTGCCACCGTTGCCGTGTTGGAGTGCTCACTAGGAGACTGCTGATATTAGATATTAGTGATATTAGATATTAATTATTAAATTAGCATTTATATTTTCCTGCTTGTCATTCTGTTTATTCTGCTGTAAAGCGCGGTTGAAACAGTGCTACATTGTTAAAGCGCTATACAAATAAACTTGAACTTGAACTTCAACATACCGGAGATTATTGTTGCTCCTCTCTGCCCCACCTTTCTGAACCGCGTAGATTTGTACAAAGCTCATCATTCTGAAAAGCACGGTGTGCTCTGATTGGCCAGAGACCAAGTGCACTGTGATTGGTCCGAATTCCCCGAGCATGTGACGAAATGTTACGCCCCTTACCATTTTTGAAAAACACAGCGTCTCAACAACATGGTGGCGCTGGCGGCAACAATACAAGAGTGAGAATAAAAGGCATAGACAAATATATAATAACTAGACACGACATTGGCCTCGGGATCGTACGTCAACGCCGCGGCCATCTTAGCTAGGTCAACGTTTCCATAACTCTCATTACTGGACTGGGGAAAAATGCCTGTTTTGTGTGCCGCTTGCAATTTAAATTGTGTAAATCACAATTTAAAACAGATTTCGGGAAATTACCTTTCACATGTAAGACTAAAAAGTTATTTTTGTTTGTATTTGGTCATTAAAACATTTTGTTGACACTATGTCAGTAGGAGTCAGACTATTAATAACTAGCGATAGCGCAATTTAGCTGTGAGTCGAGACTTCACAAAGTTTTTAAATTCTTTCAGAAATAGTTTCAGTTTTTGTCATTTTCTATTACGAAATAAATTGCGAGTAACCAAGATAATTCGTTTATACTGCAGTTTTACAATCGAGTATGCCAACCTAGTAGTTCTAATGTATCATTATTATTATTATACATATATGCAATATATATGCAATATACATATTACTATTATCAATCTATTATGATATTATATTATGGCACAGTATTTATTTGATTGTTATTGATGTTCTGCAATTGATTGATTTATGATTTACTTGACTTTTTTGTCCATAGTTATTCATATAGTTATACTGTACATATTATTTGCTGTTTCATATTTATACTATATTACAAATATATTTAATGCACTGTCATTGTACCAGAGAGGATCCATCAGTTATTGTCTGTTTTTGAAGTATATATATCTGTAAATAACTGCAACATTTTAATTCTGTGATTTAAAATACATTACTATTTTTCTCAGTATTTCAAAGAGAACAAGGTGTGTTCTGACCTGAAGCCCAAGAAAGACAAAAACAGTGAGATTAATGAAAGAAAAGCATTTTCCTCGGTTAGAAGACTTTTTTTGTGTGAAATTAATTATATTACATTAGGGATGCCTTCACAATTCTTAACTCAAAAGTTCTCATTCACATCTTCATTAAATAAACATTTTTCTAACTATCTTTTCGTACTATCGCGATTTTACATAACTGGAGATAACTGGAGACCAGGTAGTTCATAAAGCATTGATATCAGTTGATAAACGTTTTATTTTTAATCTTGAAAAACCGCAGCTCTACCATTTAGTTGCACTTGATTCAAGGGGACGCATGACCTAGTCAATATAGCGGGCGTGTTGACGTATTGCAGCAATGGACAGAAGCAGCCAATGTCGCGTCTACACTCTAAAAAATAAAACATTGGTTCAACAAAAAAAAGTATGTTAACGTTTTCCACTAGAATTTTTAACTTAGGCCAATGGGGAGAATTACATTAATTCAAAGCAATATTTTGAGTTGATCCAACATAATGTTTTAAGTAAGGTGAAGACGTTTTTTTGCCACAATAAAAACACATTTCTTGAACTTACAAATTGTCAACATGAATGCAACTATTTAAGTTGATCCAACATAATGTTTTAAATAACGTGAAGACAGAAAATCAGACAGTAATAGTCAAATGATTTAGAACCATTGATTTTACATTCAAGGCACTAATTTAAACATGAAATGAACAAATATTCTTTCAATCAACTTTAAAAAGAAGATTTACAGCCTCACCCCACACCATGTTCTCTAATGCAGACATCAAGTTTAAATATTAGACCAACAGTTAACAATTAGCTGCTATTGCAGCTAACCACACGTAAAGCAAAACCGCGTTGCTGCTCATGTGTTTGCCACAAAACATCCCTCGGCCGCAGTCCATGTTCGGTCACCATAAACTTTATTTACGCCATTTTACTCCACAACCACAACACGAATTTACCGCGTTCTCCAACAACACCTTTCACAAATGTCGGTATTCGGTTACAGTATCACCAACAGAATCCTGAGCGAATGTAATTCAATGTAATTAAGCAAAAATTACTTACCATTCACCAAGTGTCAATGACTTAAAGCTGGTAACTCGTCTATGAACATGCCGCACATGCAGGGAAACTTTGCGTCATCAGATTGTATTTTTACATTAACAGAACTTCAAATTAAATACATTTTGATTAACTGAAAATGTTAAGCTATGACAAGTCATGAAGTATATCGAATCAATAGGCATCATTTGTGTGTCATCCAAGCTCAATAAAATAACAATTACAAGTAAAAAGTCTAACAGCATTTCAGAACTTGATTTTTTATGTCACAACAATATATATATTTAAGTAATGACTAAAGGTCCCCTGAATTCGTTTTTAGAGTGTAGTTATTATATATATGTCTATGATAAAAGGTACGCATTCTTTTATTGCATATACATTTGGGCGGTTTGGAAACTGTCTTCATAGACATGTGGGGGCGTGTTTGAACAAGGTGTTTTGGGAAGGGGTGGCTGAGCCTTTACAGAGACTATCTCATTGGGATTAAGACAAGATTTGTAACTCTGCAGATTTTATACATGCACAGACAGCGAAGCTACATAACACACTAAAGAGAAAGGAAAACAAGAAATCGCATCATATGACCCCTTTAAATATGGATCTCTTTGTTTCTCATGTGTCTTGTGAGCAATGAGATTTTAAGTTATCAACGTGCTGCCATATTTTAACTTCAATCGCTAAATAGGCTCGAAATACTCATATTTTTTGTCTCACAAACATACCGTTTTCTTCCGATAGATTGCTTTAATGATTGATGTATGTGCTTTTTGGGCTTTCCATATAAGAAGATAACATGACAGTATTTTGATAAAATATTGGTCTTTTGTGTTCAGTTGAGGAAAGGAAGTTGGGATATACAGTTGAGATGCTATGAGGGCGAGTGAATAACTATAGAAATTTGGGTCAACTATTTTAATTTTAATGAACTTCATAGGTCTTGGAAGACTTTGATGATACATTTTAGTGACAAACCTGAACACAGACATTGAGATCTCTTTTGAAACTATAGAAGAGACACATTGAAAACTATGAGCAGGAATCATGGAAAACAGGTATCTATTTTGTCCACTACTTAATTTCTTTGCTGTCTACAAAGAAACATTTGAGATATTACAGAAACCTCATTTGTAACTCTTGCAGTCACACTTTTGTTTTCTGTTTGTAATTTCCTTTGTCTTCCTAGTTTACCTGCCAGATTGCCAATGACAGATCCAAGGAGGGCGTAGACAGCCAAAATGGGTGAGAAGAGTAGAACAGCAGCCAGGATAAGCAATGAAGGCCCCAGAGTCTGACATGCAAATATCTGCCCCACGCCCAACACTGCCCCCTCTAGGAGCTAATGGGGACAACAAATCATAGAAGACCTGATTATAAACTTATACACAAGTTATCCCATAAATATTTACAATAGTATAATTTGTTTACAGTTTTTGTAACATATAGATAAATATTTAAATGCATGGTCCATTTTACAAATACAAAATTTAACAGGAATTTAATTGTGTATTATAAAATAATATATATATATATATATATATATATATATATATATATATATATATATATATATATTTGTGACCCAGTCTGTGAAAACCAGGCTAAAGTAAAAAAATCTAATTCTGAGATAACGAGCCTCAAAGTTTGAATTCACCTATTAATTTCAATTTTTGACATGACATTACTCAGACAATATTAAAGATATCAATTGTAAATTCTCACAGAATATTCTTTACATTACATAGAATGATTTTATGTAGAAAACAGAAAAAGCACAAAAAATAACAAGTTAAAAAGAAGAGCATTTATTCAAAAAATAAATCTTTTCTAACAATGTAAATCTATACTATCACTTTTTATTTAACACATCCTTGATTAATAAAAGTATTAATTACTTTCAAAAAAAGAAAGAATAAAAGTGTCCTGACCCCAAACTTTTGATAGTAGTGTATATTGCTAGAAAACCTTTCTATTTTAAATAAATGCTGTTTTTTTAACCTTTTATTGATCAAAGAATCCTGAAAAAAAGTATCACAGGTTCCAAAAAATATTAAGCAGCAACTGTTTCCAGCACTGATGATAAATCAGAATATTAGAATGATTTATGAAGGATTATGTGACACTTAAGACTGGAGTTAGACATCGTTTAAGACAGCTGGTGAAAATTCAGCTTTGCATCACAGAAATAAATTATATTTTGAAGTATATTCATATAAAACCCATTATTTTATATTATAATAACATTTTGCAATATTATTGTTTTTTTCTATATTTTTGATCAAATAAATGCAGCCTTGATGAGCGTAAGAGATTTCTTAAAAAAACTTTACAAGTCTTACTGATCTCAAACTTTTAAGTGGGGGTGTATATATAACACAATTAGATTCCTTGATTTAAAGAAACAAACCAAACTGTTTTTACAAAACAGTTCAAAGCATTTTGTTTAAAAATATTTTGTCCAGAAGCTTCAGAATTTCCAAAAGAATATAGTAATATAGTTAATATAAGTTGAATACCTATTGCCTGAAAGTCCCATTTCAAAATGCTTCTTGCACATTAAAAATTCATTATAGAGAGTGAAAGAAGGAGAAATAAAAAATAAAGCTCTCTCTTTCTGCATGTTTATGCACACTGTCTCTATAGAGACGTGGTAAAAGCGCAAGATGTTGTTCTGTTGAGTATAGGCTATAGGCTATAAACAGTATATAATAGTCAGTTGCTGTGGTGTCCCAGAGAAAGCAGATCAGCCCACTGCTTAATAGTATTATTAGACCAAAGTAATTAAATAAATATAATCATGGCATAAAATATCAGCACACAAACACACACACTTCTCAGTTCTTACTGGAAGAGATGAAACAAAAGCATGATGAATAGATCTAGGAGGAAAAAGACCTTTGTGTGGGCTTATAATGGATGTTTAAAAGAGAAAACAAATATATGACACATGAAAAAGACAAATGACATGATATCAAATAATCTGCTTTCATCTTTTCTTCAGCATCTCTCAATCCTGTTTGTCTTCTGGTATTTTATTCTCTCACCTGTGGCACGTGCAGCTGGGTGTGGTTGGTGCTCTCTGGCGCCCCTGGTGGCAGAGCTGGATAGTTTGGAAAATATGGATTAGAAGTGCCAGTACATGCCAGGTAGAGCAGGATGACTGTGTTAAAAGGAAACACACTGACTGGTAAGTCCCAGCGGTCCAGAACTGAAGCCAAACCACTGGACAGAAATGTCCTGAGACCGGACAAGAAAGGCTTTTAGAGTTTCTAGAGGTTATGATTCATTCATTCATGTTTGTGTGTATTTGTGTCATTGAAAGGTTTTCTTACGTTGTAGCTCCACCAAGACATACAGGCAACAGCAGCCACCAATACCATTTACCAGCAGAGCTAAACACACCCATCAGTAAAGCCACCAGCATTCCATTAAAACCATATAGTCCACTGGATACCTCCTTGCTGCAGACACAAACACACATCAGGAACAGCACCTGCTATTCTTTTAGCTTTTTTATTGTGTTGGGTTTATTTATTAGTTCACTTATCTTGGACTAAATGTGCTTTTCACACAGTAGGGCAGTTTATACTATTTTATTCTAATGTATACAATATTTACTAATTTATAATACTATCTACATTCTAAGAAATACTTTTTGTTGGTTGCTTTACTTAATAAAAACTAACAAGTGAAGCTAACTGCCTTGTTTGGTAGACCCCTCATTGCAGCTGGAAAAGCAATCAGTGCTCATGGGGTTTGTTTTTTTAGGTGTGCATCAATATCTTCACATCTTTGTTTTTCTTTCTTTGTGGTTCTAAATATTCTGCTGTTAATGCACATATGTGTTTTTGTTTATACGCACATGGTTGTGAACATGATTTGTCGGCGTATACATTTACGAGTGCATGACTAACACCTTTGGCTAACCGGTGCCTAAAGTATTAATAAAATTAGCATGTGTGGGTTTGGATCTTCTCACCAGTCCTGTCCCAGCATTACAGCTGTGAAGGTGGAGGCTAAGAGGCCGAGCATCCCCAGCAGGGCCTGCCAGGGGCTCTCCAGCAGCAGTGCTGCCAGAATCAGAGCTCCACTCAGGGGGTTATTTACCAGAATCACCTGCGAAGTCCCACGCAAACACCATTCAGCCAACTGCAGTGGGAAGAGTTTATCTGAGAGAGGGGGAGAGAGAACTGTAATGGATGAAGGCAGAAGGTAAGAGAGATAAAAAGTTGAAGTTGGCATGAAACGGCGAGGGTATTTTCATCCAAACTGTGACGTATAGGAGAGTGAAATGGCTTTTAAAGGGCTTGATTTCGTCCTTCAGGAATTGATTGGATCGCTGGAGGTCGGAAAAGAGATGTAGTTTGGAGGGGGAGGGGAAGTTAATTATTTTGATTAAAGTAATTATAATTAAAATAATGACCATTCCAGATAAATCAGTTATAATAAACACAGCAGTAATAAGAATTAGTTGTGATTTCATGGTCACTATAATAAAGCAGTGTTTATATGACACCGTTCTGATTCCTATAATGTATTTTTGTGTGTAAACAGCAGGGTATAATGCACATTGTACCAACAACATATTTCTACACTAAGGTTTTTAACACTTACCTGCCCCATTACCCTTTAAAGCAGGGATTAAACCCAGAACCCAGTATAATAAAAGCTTTTTGTTAATTTTCATATAAAAATATTCCTTAAGACATAATTCAATAACTGCATCATTTAATGTCTCTACACTTAGTTAAAAAGCTAGAAATTTGTTAATATCATGAGAATTTGAGTTCTGCATTTATTGATTGGACTTATAATAAACAAGTTAGTTAAACAGTCAACATGAATAAAATCTGTTCATGAAATGAAGCTCTGCACTTTAAAATTGCTTTAAAAGTCTGTCCATTACATGTTTTCTTTGTGAATATTCTAAACCACTGATTTACATTCAATAGTATTGATATATTTATTAATTTGTTATGAATAGTGTATTGTATAGTATTGTGTTGTATAGGGCTCTTACCCTGCATATAAATGTGGAAATGTTGCATTTCCCCAGTGCAGGACAGCAGTGTTCTGATGACACGCTGTTTGAGACCTACAGGCTGCTGTGGGACGTTTTTGTCCAATATCCACATATTGTCATTCAAAGCCAAACACTATTTTAGCCTGAAGTCAGAATATTCCAGACTCGTCCTCCTCACTTCCACTGGCCTCTCCCCTTCTTCTCACTCTCCCCTTAGTCATTGTCTTGCAGTCACCCTCAGTCCTGTTCTCTCTCACAGACCGTTTTCTCTCTACACATGTGAAAGTTAATATTATATCTTTTTAACCTCTTGTACAGGACAAATATCATCTCGGATTGGCTAGACATGGGTAAAGTCCAAATGCCGCATCTGGTCTCAACCTCTCAATCATTCACGTTTCTGTTATTCTTTTATTTTCTTATAATCTACCTGCATTTATTATTAGATTTGTTTGCAATTCAGATTTGTTTAGTGAGAAAGTACATTTTTTCATTAATGTATGTAATTAAATTCATGTATATCAATGTATAGCTATTGTTTTCTACACATACATACATACATATCTTTACAGTCTTGAAAAATAGACCAGCAGCAGGACTTCCTTTATTTATTTGTATTTTGTCGGGTATCATTTTGATTTGAACCCAGACTGTACCTGTGTGTGTGTGTAATTATTAAAAATGAATAGTCAGTGCTAAAGGATTACATAACGAAAAACATGTTGCAAGAGCAAAATGAGGTTTATTTTCAACATAAATGGAGTCGATGGAAAAAAGCAATTTGTAGTCTAAGCGAGTATACGTGTGACACAAATCTGATCTGTTTAGAGCTCTCTGTGCGTGTGGAGCAGGGCCAAATGAGTGAGAAAGAAAAACACTGACAGACAAACAAATACATATAGATGTAAATAGAAAGAAGTAGAATATGAACTTTGATTGACTGCTTTTTCTGACGGTCTTCAGCTCTTTCTGTGGAAGATCTTAGATACAAAAAGCACTGCACTACAAATATTGCTTAAACGTTGGTTACCGGCACTCATCGACTTTCGTTGTACCTTGTGTCCATAATATGAAAGTGAATGGGTGCCAGTTACCTGCGTTTTGCAAAATATCTTCTTCTGTGTTCTGCTGAAGCAAGAAAGTCATACATAATTTATTTTTGTGTGAACCATCCCTTTAAGCAATTTTTGCAGCAAAGAGTGGAGTGCTTTTTGTGTTCTACAAAAGAAAGAGTCATATACAGGCTTTACATGAGATATAAAAATAAAATAATTATTACATAATTTTTATTTTGGGGTGAAAATAAAATAACCACTTTAAGGGGGTATTGTAAAAAATTGAAAAAATACATAGCAATCACAGTCAAAGGAAGACAAATAAACAGAGAAACACGGACAGTCAGGTTTGCATAGAATTTTTCCTACAACATGTGTTTTTATTCATGCATATGTACTTACAGTATAAAGTAGCAGATAATAAAAGATGTACAGAGTTGTTCCTAACCCATCCTCTTATTTTTACACAAGCACAAATTAAAAAGATTTCACTCATTTTTTATAGTTTTTAGTCTTGTTTTTCAGGAAGTGTATCTACATTTGTGTCCAGACATATCAGAGCCAAACACACCCTCCATTGATTCTCATCTGTACTCCTCTGAGATTCTGAATGAGTAGACTGCATAAAGACAAATCACAACAGTAAATGTTGAGGTGAGGTGAAATGTTTGAAGCTTGTATACATTTTATATATCCAAATTTTGTCGACAGACTTTGTGTCTGTGCATGAGTTTGTATGTCTATAGGTTTTGTGAATGACAGAAAGGACACTGTGATCTTTAAGTGACATTCTCTTTACATAGGCAAAACTGGTTGATGGTTGCCTAATTACAAAGTCTCTCTCTCTCTCTCTCTCTCTCTCTCTCTCTCTCTCTCTCTCTCTCTCTCTCTCTCTCTCTCTCTCTCTCTCTCTCTCTCTCTCTCTCTCTCTCTCTCTCTCTCTCTCTCTCTCTCTCTCTCTCTCTCTCTCTCTCTCTCTCTCTCTCTCTCACACACACACACAACATTAAGCATGCACAGACTGTCTGGTCAGTTGTGGATCATTAGCCCAGCATGAGCCTGTGTCAGGATGCAATTAAATGGCTGTGTTGTGCAGTGGCCTGATGCTCTGAAGCCTGGCTCTAATTCACCTCACCCACAGAGGTCTGATCTGGTAAAGTTGCCATGGTGTGTGGGTGTGGTGCTGGTGACACTATTGAGCTTACGAACATAGGACTGTTGAAATTACGCATAAACATGTTCACATATAGCAGACACATTATTCTTCAATGTCAGCGTTTGAATAAGTAATAAAGGTTATACTGACAAACCCAGATAAATGGCACTGAGAGCTGCAAAAGTCGAGGTCCTTCAACACACTTCAAGTGCTGAGAAAATGTTATTCCTTTGTTCTGTATGCTTCAAAAAGAAGGAAAAAAACATTGAATTGCAAAGAAAGGAAGAAATTGTCAGTCTGTATAACTTATATAACCCCATTTGAAAGTAGTTCAATCCTTTGATTTGTTGTCAGTGCTGTCGAAACGAGCTTAAAATTACTTTAAAAAGACAGCTTTTACTGTGGTTGAAAATAGTTTTGCAGATGTTTTTGAATTAAACTCAATAACAGCAGATTTTATGATTCTTACCCTGTATTGCACCTCTTCTCAAACCATAAAATAAGATCAAGAAACTGAAATTTAAGTTAGTTACTGAAAATCTGTTACTCTCGAATCTCATTTGCAGTTTCATCAAATAATTACTTTAATCAATTTTACGAAAAAGTTTTGCAGCAACATAAGAATGTATAAGAATATAAGAATGTAAAATTATTTAACTACCCCAAAAATACATAATGGTTCTAACTATTTGACTCTGGTCATTTAGCTGTCTTTGTGTCCTTGTAAAGGTCAGTCTTAATAGAAACAGCAAGCACAAATTAGGCTCCACAAAGAACAAGAAGAGATAAAAGAGGGAAGTTGGGCTGGCCGATTAGATCTTGGACTGATCGATAGAGGATATATGATCCGGTTCAGTTTACGGCCGCAGAGAGAGACTAATGTTTGCAAGGGGCAAAATACCACAGTATGTGTGTGTGTGTAGTTCTGATAATGTATGCCATGCCAGCATAGTTGAATAATGGCTCTTCATAGCGAGTCTTTAGATGACAACAGGGAATAGATGAGTTTAGCGAGAGAGAGTGGAAAAATGAGATATAGATATGAATACTAAGAGTGAAGGCGAGAGAGTAAAACGTGAATTGTTCAAGAGAGTCTTTAGCACAGGAAAAAACGAATTATTTGTTTTCTTTACAGGTGTTTGCTAACATTATAATTGAATCGTTGTCCGTCTTTACACAGTCTCACTTACAGTCCAGACACTGCGATTGTGAGGTTGAAACGGCTGGTCTGGTGCTGCTGGTTGAGAAATTATGGCAGGTATGACTCTTCAGTTCTGCAGATGTCATGTCTATCTCTAAACTATGTCATATATTAAATTTAATTTACAGTGTACTGGCTGTTATTATTAAAAATAAATAACTACATTTGTCAATAAGTAATACTAGGATAATGTTTAAGGTTGTTCGAGATAGGTAAACATAAACTTAAGTAAGACATGTTACACATGCAGTATCATTATTTGTATCATGGATGCCAACGTGAGTAAATATTTATCCCATGTGTTTCTTTCACAGATTTTTATTGCAATTGGCCACTTTATTATTCATTTAATGAATTTTACATTCGCTTATAGGCTAATGAGACCCGTTTGGAAGGCCCACTCAAACATCAAATCTTGGCTCTGATGTGTTTGCTCCTGACATATCAGTTACCAGAAAAAACATGATCTGCCTTTGACAAAAGCCTGTGGTTTGTAGAGTGTGTGTAAGTGCAGCTGAATCAAGTAATACCTTGACTTGTTTTTTCGTTTTTATCTCTCTCTGCCTCTTTTATTTTATTTTTATTAAATATTCGATGTTTTATTCGATAGCTTAAACATCACGAGACTTATTTACCATTTTGTATGTCTGTGTTTTGATTTTTTGTGTGTTGCTGTGCATTGCTGCACATCCATCATGTCTCCCATGGTTTTGTGGGTGCAGCAGCAATTTGTCATGTCACACTTCTGCCAGTTTGATTTCGGCCCATTGACACACTTTCTTCCAGACTCCAGCGCTCCCTCTTTCCTCACTCTATCCATCCTCACTCCCTCGTTGATTCACCCTCTCTGTCTCCATAACAACCACAGGAGTGGCCTTGACAGTTTGGTGGAATGGCTTCACTTGCGAGGCATGCCATAAAGAAACTTATATTGATCTATGCTGACATCATGTTAATGGATGTACATTTGGACATTACATACAATGACATTATAGTCATTATAATGTATAATGACATATACATATATATAACCCTAAAAAAGTAGAAAACAGCACAAATTTTCATGAAGCGTTTTTAATCATCTAAACACACACACAGAGCTATTGGTGGGATATATTAGATTAAGTCTTCTGAAGTGTTTGATCAGCGTGCAGGTTAGCTTAATCCCCAAAAAGTAGGTCAGTATAATTTACACCTCTCCTACTGAGAGCTGAAATCTTAGGATCTATGTGTGTGAGAAAGATGGAGAGAACAAGAAATGTGAGTGATATAGTAGGAGATCTCTCTCTGTTCATTTTCTTTTGCTTCCACAATCTCATAGTCTCAACAGCTTGATTATTTTCTATTTGGAAAGAAACTAACACACCATTACAAAGATAATGAGATTTTTTTCTACCTTATGAGAACACAAGCAGTAAATCAGATAAAAAAACAGCTAATGTGTGAATCTGTAAATATCTGAAGTGTAGACCCATTCTCAGCTTTAGGATATTAACGAGATCTTAAATCTGCTTTTAAATCAATGTAACTTTTGTATCATCTATGCATGGGTAGCTATCTACACATTATTCTACCTAATAATGTGTAGATAGCTGCTTCCATTTCAATCAGATCAAGTACCTCTCCTCACTCTACATAATGCTTTTGGTCTCTCTCTCTCTCTCTCTCTCTCTCTCTCTCTCTCTCTCTCTCTCTCTCTCTCTCTCTCTCTCTCGTATTCACAGCTATATCTCATTTTTCCACTCTCTCTCGCTAAACTCATCTATTTCCTGTTGTCATCTAAATACTCGCTATGAAGAGCCATTATTCAACTATGCTGGCATGGCATACATTATCAGAACTACACACACATACATACTGTGGTATTTTGCCTAATATTAAACCTTAAGGTGAACAGCGACTAGCAAACTGGCAAGGTTTGTTTTTATTACAAGTGAGCTAATAAAATATTTCAAATCAACATCTTGAATCTAATAATTTACTTAATACGTGATAAGCCATATAATATGCGGGATAATGATGTACAGTCAGCCGGTTGTTATCTTAAAATAAACCCCTCCAGTGTAAGCCTGATAACTGGCTCTGGCCAATGGCAATTGGCTAGTTGTACATTATCTTATCATAATAAATGCATGTGTTCATACTTATTTGACTTAATGAACACTGTTATGAAAACTTAATGTAAAACTTTTAAGTAAATAAAAAAGGTAGCAAAATCAATATAGAAAGGTAATCTGTAGTAGAATGGAGGACCTTATGCAATTTAATTAATATTTGGATCTTGTAAAGGGGCTCAAATTAATGCTTTTATTTTATGTGTGTGTGTGTTGAGAATGTTTTAAAAGTTTTTGTGATTGTTTCATTTTTATTTTAATTGAACGTTTTTCTGTTTCACTATGTGAGTCATTACATGATATTGCACCTCTAATGTCACATCATGCTAGACACATTCACCTGTAATCAGGGGGTTGGCAAATTATTTTTATTCATTTCATTTGGTTACTTTGTCTGTGTCATTTTCTATCTGTTTTAGATAAAGTGGGTGAAAACAGTCTACACTGCTTCCATTTCAATCAGATCAAGTACCTCTCCTCACTCTACATAATGCTTTTGGTATCTCTCTCTCTCTCTCTCTCTCTCTCTCTCTCTCTCTCTCTCTCTCTCTCTCTCTCTCTCTCTCTGGTTCACATCAGGTAATCTCCCACTCCAAAGCATAATCAGAAAAAGGTACCGATCTATTTCTGCTAATTTAGCTTTATTTTTATTTTCAGGTAATAATAGCCCTAAATGGATGGCTGAAATAGTTCCTGAAATAGCAGTTAGGTTCTACTCAATGTTTTAATTGAACAAACTTGTGATGGCTGTCTCTGGGGAGATTTGCCTGTGAGTAAAATTCTCACTGTTGTGTGAGAAAGCGTTTGGGCATCAAGCATGGTGACATTTAAAAAAGCAACGATGCAAAAACCGAACATTGGAAAGTGTTGATTTTGCAGCACAATCAACACATGCAAGTGTATCATCAGTAACATCGTCACCTCAAAGCAGCTGTGTGCACTGTATGTGTGCACGTGGTTCATATCACAAGGTGTTTCTTTTCTTCTCTTAGGTTTAATCATCTGCTTCTTTTCATGTATTTAAATATTTAATTCTTGACAATACCATCATAAGCTGCTCTGAATACCAAAAAGTCAAAGACCTATTGTTCAGCACCACATCTTTTTTCCTTTCTATTTCACTCTCCTCCCACTAATATTAATCTGCTACCTTCATAAAGACACTGCTTGACAGGTGCAATGCTCTCTCTTTTTATCGCTTTCTGATTCTTTTTTCTTGATTCTCTGACTCTTCTGTCCTGTCTGTCAGTTCAGACCTGTGAAACATTCAAAACCTGACCACCAATTTCTTTTTCTGGCTTTTAAATCCCCCACTCCCCAGCCTAATGTTTCACTGTTTTATTCTCTGGTTTATTGGTATGAAAAATGATGGCACTTTTTGTACAGCCAAAGCTATAGCAGTTTAGACAAGCCCTTGCATTATTCAATGTCAGACCGCAATTGTTCATTCGTCATGTTCACACAATGAAATACTGCTGCATTTAAATCACATTTCCATTACACCCAAGCCCTATAAAACACACACAGACACGCAGCCTTTTAGAGCTAGAACTACTAGCTCCTGCCGAGCTGAGCTGAACAGGGTGGGGATTTGACTGCAGGAGGTAGTTATGAGAACATAGCTGATCTTACATAAGCTCAGTGAGATGCTGATTACAGGTAACATTTTGGCTCATATTTAGTTCATAGTACCATACTGCAAAATTTCACAGTAATGTAAAATAAATATTTACTTAAACCAAAAATTTTTGTGATGTCACATGAATGAATACATCAGTGTATGACAACTTCCACAGCAGGCCATCTTTGCCTAATTTTACATAACCGCTTAACGAGTAGTCTTGGACAGTCATTATAACACCTCAATAATACAATTGCTGAAGCTGTTATTTAACTTATATAATGTGTGAAAAGTCAAACTCTCTGCACAGTCTTCCAAAGGATTTTAACACATTTCTGTTTTTTCCTAATTGCAGCAGTGTGGGATATGCTTGGCGATGGACTGTAAACCAGCCAAACCCCTCATCTAATGTAGATCTCTTCATCCCCCAATCACACAGAAGTCGTTGACACATCACATCCGGCCTGATCTAGTTAAAATGCTTTCTGATGCTCATGGCCACCATCTGTTATAGCTAATGAACCTACTTACATTTTGTTTGCTATTCATCATGAAACTATTAGAAGGAGAAAAATGTCAACTAGGAACATTATGTTGGATCCTCTGTGGTATATATTATACTCATATAGCCAGTGAAGTGGGGCTACCCATAACAATGTACAATATGGCTGCCAGCTAGACCAGCATCAAACAAAGGTGAACCCTTTAAATCTTAATTTGATTTGCATTACTCTTTATTTGACCATCTCTAATATATCTCTGTGTGTATTCTCTGATTTGCTTTTGTGTAGCACTAGCACCTTTGCTCTCTATATTACTTGTTTTAACCATTTACAGTGCTCTAAATGCAATTTGAAAAATAAAAAATGGTTAGTTTGTGTATTTTGTTCTTTTATTGTTTCTTCATCCTTGTTACTAACATCCCTCTCTTTGCTGTCTCACTATGGTGTTGAAACACCTTGTTGAATGTACATGTGTTTGTACACGTCTTTCAGAATTCTGGAGCAGTAACCACGGTTTTTCACCTAAACGGCTGACGTCATTGTTTACGAATAAAACCTTGGTCTTTTTGCCAAAGATATGAGGAGAACAGAACATTCAGACACTTCTTTATATTCTGAGCCCTGGCAACCCACCCAGATTTTTTAAGCTCTTGTCCAATGTCATATATTTTAAGGACTATTAGTGTTGCTGGATGCTTTCAAAATGATTGGTTGAAGGAAAGAAGGGAGAGTGCAACATAGTCTGGGATACAATAATGAATGGCTCATAGATGCAAGAATGATGTGAGTTTACGAGGGTAAGGGCAGATGTTAGCAGTCTGAGCACAATTTATGGACATTAGACGTTTGCTCATTACATCATCTCTCTCTCTCTCTCTCTCTCTCTCTCTCTCTCCTGCTCTCTTCCTAATTCTAATTAGTGTTATTGATTTAAATTGTGACGCAATGTAGCCTACTGGCCAGTGACTCAGACTTCATAGTCATCACAGTAAATACTATTAAAACTAAATACAGGCAAATGAATTTAGATCAAATCACTGAATAACGACATAAGGAGACTTTTCTTTCTCAGAACTGGATGTTTTATAGTAAGACACATACACATCACTTCCACCATTGTGCTCACAGTGAAGAAAACAACACTTTCTTACACTCCACTGGAACTGAACTAACACACACACAATAATACACACTGATACATACAGACACGCTCCCATTCACATACATACACACGCTGTACATGCGGTTTCAGTTCACTTTGTGCAGTATCACATCAGCCTCCTCTTGCTTGTGCCTAATTTAGGCTCCGTCCACACCACATACAAAGTGTATTCAGGCAAAAACAGAAAAACCAACCAAAGTCAAGAAATCAAGTATAAAAGGAAGAGAATAATTAAATTTCCACATTTAAATAAATAAAGGATAAATGCATCTTTCTTAAAAAATAAAGAGATCATTCAGTTATTTTACATCATCACATTACCAGGATTTTCTTTAATTGTATCGCTTGATGGACTATTATTAACAGTGAGTAGAGAAGAACAGCAATAGCAACATTAATGACATTCGGTACTGCACAAGGTGGTGATCAATTGGGTTTTGAATAAAGCATGAAGAAAAAGCATCATTGGGATCAGCTGGCGCATCCCCCTTTAGAAGAAGCCCCTCCCCAATGATATGACTTATATACTGCTGAGATCAGTTGCTTGACAGAGAACATTACTTGCAACAAGTTCAAATCCCACCCACTCATCTGCGAATTTTAATGACAGTTCCTGGATCTCTGTTGGCATGGCATTCAACAGAGCTAGTCTTCGGACAGCACGTGCCACTTGGCGATCTGTCGCCGCGGGTGATCGCATATTTCACGCCAGTGCTCTCCGGCAGTGCCAGGGGAGGAGGTGCCAAGGAGAAGCCGGCCAATGATGGGTGTCCGGGAAGTCCTGTCGGAGTCCAGAAGTAGGAGCTCTACGCTGGTGTCTCGCAGACCATCTTCTGAGGGCAGGTCGAAAACAAAGAGCTCATTGAAGACGGGGTTAGGGGCGCATTTCTTCACATGCGTCTTCTTCTTACACACTCGCTTTTTTCCCTGGTACAAGTTCACCTTCACGTAAGGGTCTGAGAATGAAGGGAGAGAAATAAATAAAGGGAGTGAGACAGAAATCAATAGTTCGGGTCGATACAGAGGAAACGATACATTGTGCACTGGGAGATCACGTCATCTGAGAGAACTGCTCTGTAAACTGTTTTAGTTAAGGTTGACACAGCCTCAGCTTAAAAACTATGATGCATTCAAATAGACGTGATTTACAATAATAAGCATGCTCAACATTATCTGAATGGTCTTCTGTCTATTAACTTTCTTCGAAACAAGGCCATGGCAATAAATTTACACTCCAAACAATAAAAGTACTTTTCCAGGGTTTTCATTAATGACCGCTGTTATCCTACCCACAGTGCTCTATGACCTCACCTGAGGGTCCATTGGAGTCGGTCTTGGGCAGGTGACGGGCTTTCAGTACCACTACTGTCAGAGTGCTGGTGGTGGACTGGTAACACAAGGACAGAAGTAGCTCTCCACGACCTGCACTTCTCTACAGATGTAAAGCAAAAAGAATAAAGAAATGATCATTCTGATTAAGCCAGCATCACAAACGTCAATTCACAAAATTCAATATTTATCTGCATTAATGTCAGTGAGCACATATACTGATTCTTTTATGATGGTAACATACTGTATGGGAAACGAGGCCGTTTAGAGAGGACAACTTCAAAACGTTAACGTTACGAGAAACTGACTGTGAATCATTCCCTTGGCACAACACCAATGTATGACTCCAATTATGTGTGAACATGGCAGCATGTTGCCTTGGCAACCAATCAGCAGGGTTCTGCTGCTGCCACGGCAATGACTCTGAATGTTTCTCTGTCAAAGAGGCATAATTATCTGTGTTTAACTGCGGGCAGCCACAGTCACCAATGAATAGATAATAACCATTCTTTCAGCTCAAAAGGAGCGAATTCTTTTGTGCATAACAGTGAAATTGTGTTGTCAAAACAAAATTTTAATCTAAGACGATATATCATGGATGCATTTCGTTTTTCAGTCTTTAGGAAAGTTCATTTTTTGCAAATAGTGGATACAATTGGTATCTCTAAATGTCTATATAGACTGTAGTCTCTTTTTAAACAGGTTAGTCATGTGTGGTCCATTAGTGCGTAATTAAAAATTTAGAACTTGTCCCATCAATGCCTTACAATGGGTGGCAGACGTTTTTAATCGACCCAAGTGAACAAATACACACCCACACATCATTGATTGTGCTCTTTCTAGGATTGGGTGTGTAATTGACTGCACATTAACGGACCAACTTCTGATTGTATAAAATATTGAATGAGCTAGGACTGGAATCTAAACGATAATGAGTAATATGATAGTGAAAGCCAATGCAATCTTTAATACTGTTACTAAATCACCACACAACAAACCAGTAAAGTCAATATGTATTTGTATAGTGAAAGGTCCCATTAAGATACATGTATTGTAGTATGTTTATCAATGTATGTTTAATTTGAACACAAAGAACAAGAAACTAGAATTAAAGTGACATTTCTTACCCTGACATTTCTTTTAATAATATCCCGGCTCATGAGGACCCGCCCCTCAGAGAGGTCGATGTCAGCCAGAGGAACGAGAGTCTCACCGATCACTTCATCACGTGAAAAACGATCAAAACTCAGAACCATGAAGTGCAAAGCCAGCTGGGAAACATGTGCGTATGGGATTCCGTAGAAGCTGAAGGTCTCATCGAAGGCTGGATCTAGAGTCTTCCTCAGAACACGTGTCTTCACCTTATGCTTCTTCTCAGGCAGCAAGGTCAACTTAATGTAAGGGTCAGAGGTCAACGACTGTTCATCAGTGGGAGACAATCCATGGGCCTCCTTGATGTGAACCATGAATGCCTTCTTTTCAAAGTTGTACTCAACAGAGAAGAAGAGTGTCCCCAGGCCACCCTCCTTATCCTGAGATTTCTCCACGGCCGGTGTTGGTGTCTGACTGGAAAGATTGCTTTCTGGAGTACCAGCCTCTTGATTACCACTCTGACCAAAACCTCCTTGAAGAGGTGGAATGTCCAGGTCTGGAGAACTACGTAACTTCAGTTGGAGAGATGGTGACTTGAAGGTGAAATTTCCATTAAGATCTCGTTTCTCCAGGTCGAGATGGAGATCTGGCCGCCCACTGGGACTGGGTGTCTGTTTTCCGTTGGTATGGTCTGGTGTCTTTTCTCCTCCAAACTTCTTCTTTCCATTTAGGCTCTCAGGATAGATGTCGACCCCCTTCAGCATGTGGACAAACTTATAGGGTGGGGTCTTGGTACTGGTCTTGTTGGCTTTGCGCTGACAGCAAATCCATGCAAAGATAGAGACGCTGAAGACTAAGCCAAACACACTTACTACAGCCACACTCACAGGAATCTCCGCTATATAGAAAAGAGGAAATTCAGAAAAAAATACCAATAAAATAAATACTTTTGTCATGTGATGGGTAACAGCTATTTAGTTTAGTAACCATTAAAATATTAACACGTTATCACTAGGTTGAGAATACAGAGGTAGAAATGACTAAAATCAGAGTAAACACAAAAACTGATATAGAGAATGACCTAAGGAGTTAACTAATATATCAACCAGAAAAATAATGTCACCAAACACCAAAACAGGTCAATAGAATTAATACCCCAAATTAATATTATGCTATTTATAAATCTCTGTTGTCAAACAAGCTATACATGTCAATTTTAAACTGACTGTGACAACCCAATGAACTATTTTGTGTGCACTAGTGTCTGGAAATTTCCGTTTTCATTGTGGATGCAGCACCTCAGTGAATTTGCTAAGGCGCCACGTCAGCCCTTCTGTCTTTCTTTGATCTCCTACGGACAAATCACGTATTTTCATGTCACCAGCAAGTTAAGCATTAAAAGCTATTGCGAGCTAACACCTGGCTTCGGACATTCTCATACAATAGTGATGTCATGGGCTGCTAACAGACCACGCGCCTGTTTATGACTTTGCCAACGCATCAGGCAAAAGCTTCGTTTCGGTTATTGAGTCACATTTAAAAATATTATTACATTTCACGAACCTTATATTAACACAATTTGCTCACAGAATTGATAAAAAAACCAATTTACTTACCGAAATGAGCTTCTTCTGACGCCACTGGTGCCATTGTATCTGCGCGCTCTGTCCAAGGTACTGAAAAGATGCCGCCCCTGCTTCTCACGACTCTCTACTAACAATTCGCTTTAGGCTAAATAATTTTACGATTGTATCAAATGAAAATTTACGTCTGTTTATTGTTGTTCCTAAAATCCCAATACGCACAAATAAGCCCTTTCCCAGAGGTTTCCTCGCACCCGCCCAGTACTGATACTCGCTGCGCTATGAATATGACTGAAAAGCGACGCCACCCCGATCCCTCCTCCTTCTCTCTAGTGAGTTCATCGCTTCTGACGCAGTTCTGACGAACAACTGGGCCTGAAATCACTGCCCTGCGCACTGATACCAGCACAACAGACCAGTTCATCATTGTGATTGTTCAAGGTTTACGGTTTGTGTGTCTGAGGAGGTGCAGGTGAAATAGTGTTTGTTATAGGTCTATTAACATGAACGGCTATAAGCTGATGACACCTAATTTAATATCAGAAGTGAAGACCAATTTACAAAGCATAGACCTCTGAATTGACTGTAATGAGCAGTTTTGATAATGGAACTAATGGCTTTAATGTCTTCTGGGAATAGTGTTTGATCTTAACATGGCAAACAGAGTCTGGCCAATGCCTTTAAATGTAAACCAAATGTTGTTTTTTATGGTACTAGGACAAAACTGGCATGGTTTGACTGCTTTTGTGTCTGTAATTATTCTCCATATCCTTAATTTTATGTCTTGTAGCATTTGTAACAGCCCTGTCTTTTACCTGCCCTATTAAAATTCACAGTTATCAATGAAAATCTGCTTCATGATGTCATGGAGCTACAGTATGGTGGGAAGCTGAATTTAATCAACAGTATTCTTATTACTAGAAAGTATGAAACTATGGATACATAATAAATAAATAAATAAACAGCTCAAACATTCTGCTGTACAGTATCTTATTTAACCTCATTTTGACTGAGAAATTCCATCTCCATTTGTAACTCATAGGGTAAATGTACCCTTTAAGCCCACTTTCACGCCAAATTAATAAAGAGAAAAGAAATCAAATTTTAAATCAAATTTCTACTCATTATTTTAATTCCCTGACATTTTTATTACCAATCACATTTGACAATGTTCAGTTATCCCCATGTACATACTGTTTCAGGGGATCTCACACAGACACCCAAAAACTTTTTGGGTGTTTTGGGACCCTTCAAAAATCAACACATTTCTGCAAATATCAGCCATTTCTATGGTACATGCATTAATATTATGTTAAATAAGAGATACATGTATTTTTGTATATAAACAAATATTCATTTATAATTTTATATCCATGTTCCTTTAAACAGAAAAATGAGTTTTTTAAATCTAATCAAGGTCAAACTACTAGTCTTACTGAAAGACAGACTGACAAAAAGTCAAGCATCACTAAATGTTTTGTGAATAATTATACATTAATTTACAAATAAGGGAAACATGGTCCTTTTTAAAGGAAAACAGTGTCTTTTTTACCATTACTTTACTGTGGTACCATTTAAGCCCACCTGTAGAACCATTTAAGCCATATAAGTGTATCAAAGAGAAATCTTTCTAATCACAGACTTTGAACGTTTGCTAAAAGCTTTAATAATAACTGTTCTGTGTCTGCTTTTCTACCTTACTAACCTTTTATTTACCTTATTTACTACCTTAATTTACAACTATATTTAGATCTACAAAATACACACTGTGTAGCACCATTATATACCAGATGTCTGCTAATGTCTATCATTTGTTTTCAGTGAGAAAATGGGAAAAGTATATAGTGACAGTTATGGTGATTCTCCATTTTGAGTTTAATCAGCAGTTACTTACACATACTAAAGATCCAATTACCTCCAACCATGCCAATGGCCATACTAGATGGTTTTTTGTGTTGAATGTTATTGAAAAATTTAATTTTATGTTCCTGTCATCGAATATATAATGTTTTACTTCTTTACAACCAATATATAGATATATTTTTTAATTCTTGTGAATCAATCATGAGATTGGCTTATTTGGAACACATGTATGCTTAAATAGTACCATGGTATCAATGCAGCTCATGCCAGACTTTTTACTTTATTGATCAAATATCTTTATATCATATTATATCTTTATATCATTTATATTTTAAAATTTACATCAACATCAACTTATTACATTTTTAAATGACCATGTCAATATCTATGAACTTAGATTTTGGTGGCTAAATGTTACCCTCATTCCTGTTAGTTACTTCATTTATCAGACTCTCCTCAACCAAAAAGACTTGCAGCACAATGTTTTTTTTTAGAAACAGTCCCTCAGGAATTATTAGTTATTAGTCTATGAGCATTACTAAAGGTTAGCCTATTAGAGTCAACCAGTTTCTGGTTACCAAGTGAATCGTACCCCTTGAGCAGAGCATTGTGCTAAATCACAAGATAGAAGTGTCTGCCAAAATGTATAAATTATTGTAAATCATGTATAAATCAAATATAAAATAAATGGTACTGTGGTTAACATTTCATACCACTTCGGACTGATGAACGTGAAAGTCAGTCAGCGCCTCCTGCCATTTATCGTGTAATCTGGTCAACACTGACATCTGCCGGTTAATTATTTAGGTTGCAAGGCGTACAAAACAAAAGGCGATGGTACTTCAAAGCGTACAAAGAACGATGGTTCTGAATTTAAACATAAATAGTATTTTCAAATCGTCTTGGTGAGAAAGTAACCATTTAAAATACATCACTTACTCGCCGTTTGAATGACACCTCTTATACTTTTATTATGCAGACAGCGCTCGTGCGTAAGAGCAGCAGGCGTGTGCGTCAAGAGGAAGAGCCGTAAGTCTCTCCAAAATGGCGACGACCATAGAGAGTGGCAATGCAGGAGCCGCAAATAAGAAGAAACATCTCGGAATCCCCGAAGCAATATTTGTGGTCAGTGGGAATATGGCACATGATTGATTTTTAAGTCCGTACTGTTGATAGTTTTTAACGAAGGCTGAACGATAATCTATTCTGTCACAGTCTTAAGAAGAAAGCGCCCTGCTCGTCTCCTTATAAGGGTGCAGGCATTGCTTGTTCGTGTCTTGAGGGTGCAGCGAGCTTTGAGTGCCAGAGATAATAATGATTTAATTCATAAACAGTGTCTAAATACTATTGATGTCACTGGGCGGGTTGGTGGGTGTGATGCAGTTGATGAAATGTAAAACTTTGTAATTGTGATTCTATAGGAGGATGTTGATGCCTTCATGAAACAGCCCGGCAATGACACAGCAGACGCCGTGCTGAGAAAGCTTGATGAACAATATCAGAAATATAAATATATGGAGGTCAATCTGGCACAGAAAAAACTCAGGTTTGATTAAGATTTTACTTGTTTTGCAATGTACAGTAATGGGCAACAGTTTTTCCTGATAAATGGTAAATGACTCTCCTCTAATATAAAGAGTATATGGAAATAAATGTGGTAAATGATAAATATTGAATATTATTTTTTATTTTTAAAGATTTTATTTGTGTTTCAGATTGAAAAGCCAGATTCCACAAATCAAACAGACATTAGAAATTCTACGGCATATGCAGAAAAAGAAGGTAGGATTGATTTTTAACTCTAATATCTTATGGTGTACATACATTTGAAGAAAAGAAGCAAATCTAAAATCAGCTCTCTAAAGCCTTGCTGCATGTAAATAAATGTCTTGTTCTCTGTCATCTTCATTCTCTTCACATTCTTTTATTTTCATGTTTATTTTTTTCTGTTCTTCCTTATGCTTTTTTGTCTAATCATAGGACACTACAGATCCCATGGAGACACATTTTCTGTTGGCTGATAATGTCTATTGTAAGGCCTCTGTCCCACCCACAGATAAAGTGTGTTTGTGGCTTGGGGTAAGTGTTGCTATTATACTGTATTTAAAGTTGGAAAAATATTTGCGAATAGTAATTCAATATTATTCAATATTATAAAAATTATAATAGTCTTAAAATCTTTTATCAAAATGTAATATCTTGCTCCACCTTGGAAACAAACTGTTTTGTCTGATATCTCAATTTCTCTAAAATTAATTATGTAGAAGTCTATTCTAAAGATCTTAATACTTCCTTGATGCATAAAGTCTTACCCTCCTTTTTTGTTGGTAGTTTCCTATTTTACTCAGAGATGCATCATTTTAGAAAAGTAATGTAAGTTATAAGTATTATTATATGTTTAATAGTTCTGCGATACTGTTTTGAGCCTGAATATTCTTAGCATTAGGGATTTTGCCTATATATTGTTTAGCTTTTTGGACATTAGGATGTGAAGCTGTTGGGATGTAAAGTAGGGCTTCACAATATATTTATATATCTATACCATGACTGTTCCATATTAAGGGTCATGTCAGAAAAATACACTAATAAAGCACCATAGAAAGAGACCATGTAACTTGTTATGTTCTAAGTTTTCTGCCATGTGAGGAACTGACGCAAGTAAATGATGTCATTATTGATTCACTCGTGACTCAAATCAGATGGGGCACATATGGCATGGGTTTAACATTTTGATGTTTTGTCACAAGACACGACAGTGGCAGTTGGTGTTATGATGTCAAACACGTCATGGATGCACTGTTGTTATTTTAGTCTAAATGACTTCCCAAACTGTTGTGAAAAATGTTCATTAATTAAAAAAATTGACGTTATTGTTTAAAAATGTCTCTAATTGCTATTCTGGAAATTCATTCTTCTTTTACACCAGGCTAATGTCATGTTAGAGTATGACATCGATGAGGCGCAGGCACTGTTAGAGAAAAACTTGGCGACAGCTTCTCGAAATCTGGACTCTCTAGAAGAGGACTTGGATTTCCTCCGAGACCAGTTCACAACCACTGAAGTCAGTATCCTTAAACTTAGCAAAATATGGAAACAGGACTCCATGTCCATAATAATATGCATATTGCATGTGTGGTGTGTAAATGCTATAACTATTAAGTTTGACCTCATCTGTTTATTGATATTTTGAGAAGGAATTTGTTTTGTTTTGTTATTACAGATTTTAAATCTACAAAATACTTTAGTGTTTAATGCATTATTTAAATCACTATTTAAGACTTATTTCTTTTTAGATGTAGCATATGATATGTAATATGTCTGAGCTCTGTTCATCTTGTCATAGACCACTTAATGCTTCTCATACCTGTAATTTCATATCAGTTGGTATTTATCAGTGCAGCTATTTGCACATGTAAATTGTACATTGTCATATACAAAATTCATCGCACACCTTTTCAAATCCAATCTGTTCAGTGAACCTCATAAAACGTGTGAAAAATTTGTTTTTTTATAAGAAAATGTTAAAATACATTTATAACATTTTATACTATTAACATTTTTATCTTTCTTACTTTTTTAATTACAGTTATTTGCATTTTACATGAATGGTTTGAAGAAATGTACTCATAAATTCTTCTGTCTGTTCTGATATTCTTCCAAAAAAAAAAAAAGAGATAATAACTTCTTTTAGATCCACCTTAACGGCTTCTCTCACAGACATGGCACGTGTTTACAATTGGGACGTCAAGAGAAGGAGCAAAGACAATCTCCTCAAATCTGCTGAGCGGTCTTAGAAGAGGAGAATTCTTTTGGTCCCACCCCACCTAAAATCCTTCCCTATCAGAAAAGTCACCCTTGTGTATCTGTTTGCACCAACGCCAACTGTTATCTATTGATTTATTACTTTTTAAAATATTTTTTCAAGTAAAGGTGAAAAACATCAAACAAAAGTAATAATGGCAGTTTTCTTTAAGGTTATTTACTTGTTTCAGATGGAGTTTCTCCACAGGGTCTACACATCTGTCTTCCTCTGTTCCCTTTTGTTGTCAGTACTTTCAAGTTAAACGGTCTTTCTGTGGACTTACACTTAACATATCCTGATAAGGAGGCCATTCAAAATGCAGCATGAAATTTAAGGGGGAATTATTTTGTTTATCAACATCCTTAACTTCCTTTTTCATCACTCTTCCTCATCTGATGCCTGTTGTTTCGCCTTGTCTTTCATCTGTACTTGTCATAATGTATCCATTAAACACTGAACAAGGAACTAATAATGAAGTGATTTGGGAAAGGCACAAAATCAGTGACATGGTCTGTGTTTTTAATCTGAATAGCTTTTTTATAATGACTACTGATTGAGGTTCTTCTAGTGATTGAGATGAATGAGCGTTGATGGGTGTAACTCATTAAATATGTGCCTGCAATTCTGTCCCTTTCTTCAATGGGTAAGTGCTAATTCTATGTCTTAGGCTTCTGGTGCCATACATTGTCTTGGAACAACACAAATGCAGAGCTGTTACGTAGGTGGAAATTAGGGCAATTATAAAATACGACTGAAACATTTTTTAACATGTTACTTTAATCTATAGTATATTTCCTTGATAAAGAGGTATAGGGTGTAATGTTTGTAATCTGTTCCACTCGTTTTAAATCCAATCCTCACCAGCATCAGTATGCATACACAGAGACAGTGAATGAAAAACTCATTTCAAAATCATCTGGTCATTCCCCGAGACCTTGTTTGACTCACATATATAAATGATAATTGTGTAACTGCTTGGCCAATGATGTTACATTATAGATCATATTGACACATGGTCCGATCAGATTTGGAGGCAGTCTGTATGAAAGTAGAGGTAAAAAGTGATTTACTTTACAAACAAATATTATGTGTGAGTGATTAAAGTCATTCCTTCAGTAAATGGAAACGCAAGCTCTGGAAACGAATATGACTCTGTGTACACTATAACGGAACATCACTGGGCAGTTAGAAAACATTAGGTAAGCTTGCTTTATCACAGTAGTACAATCACAAGCTGTAACATCAGAAACACTCTTTGGGATATAAGGTGAAAAAGATGTATCAGTACAATAGGTTAAGGTTTCTTTATAATTCCAGTTTAAATCAGAGGCCTCTTGTGGTAATGTGTGATATGAGATATAGTTGTAATGCACCCAGATTGAATAAATCCTCTGTGGCTGATACATGACACATACATAGACTTCCATTAGTCCCTTATGAACAGAAATAAGAACACACATTGCACTAGATCTTAAAAATATTGTATATGTTGATATTATTCAGTATCATACCACTTGTGTGACAGTTATTAACAACCACTTCGATAACTGGAAATTTGGTTCAAGGAAATAATTGTAATAACAGGTCATATTTTTTGTCCAGTTCTACAATGCTTCATACAGTATATTGCAATATGTTCTCCTTTGCCTCCGTCTTTGCATCTTAAAGTCAATAATCGGACACACCACACCCCTAGCAATCCAAATGTTCAGGTCTGAGATCTTCCAAGTCAACTGAAATAGATATCCCAGCACTGATTAGTGAGATCAGCAAACACAACTTATTTTAGTATCTTCATTCTCTACAAGACACCTGGAACAGATTCAATCCCAGATAGCTTTTTAGCATCTTCATTTAAGAACTGGCTCATCAGAACAAATGACAGATGTGCAGATTCACATAAAGTGCAGGTATAGTTCTGATTAGCCAGTTTTTTGTGAGGGTCTGAAAAGGTTTCGCTTGGCCATATGCAAGGTTGTGTTTTTAGGAAACACGCAAAGTAGTATAGAAAAGACAGAGCAATGGTGGGGCTTTAGGCATTCAGCAGGCAGGAAAGGGGTAATGATTTAATCATCGGATTTGAAGACTGATCCTGTGATTGGACCATGGCGGTGATTGCTGATTTAACAAAAGCAACGGCGATCCCCTTTTGTCACTTCTTCTGAGGAATGCACCACATTCGGTACAAACCCACTCTTAACACCCTCCCAGCCTTCCTGGATGGTAATCTCCCCATTCTTTACCAACTCAAATATATCCCTTGTTAGCTCTGTGAACGCTCTCTCGACGTTGATGGCATCACGCGCTGAAGTCTCCACATAGCGCATACCATACGCAGCCGCTAGCTTCTCAGCCTCTTGTCGGCTCACTTGCCGCTGTGCTTCCAAATCGCACTTGTGGCCGACCAGCAGAAAGACGATGCTGTGGGGTTGTACGTGGCTACGTGCCTCCTCTAGCCACTCGTGAACATTCTGAAAGGATCGGCGGTTTGTTATGTCAAAGAGCAGCAGACCTCCTACAGAATTACGGTAGTAAGCCCTGGTAATTGACCTGAAGAAGACATAACCAGAAACATGCATGATAGAAAAAATATTGATTTGTTGTGTGTGTAGTGTAGACTAGGTTAGATGGAAGCGAGTGGAAAATGATACAAAAATATGTGTGCAAAAAAGTGTTCAGGAGCATGGAGATTGTGTAACAGCTCAGACAGAAACAAGGAAGAAGAAACTTTTTACTTAAAATGTCAAAATGAAACTTGTGTGGTGCACAGTGTAGAATGCTGGGGGGCGTCTGGAGAACAAAAAAAATAAAGTTATGACTGAAAAGTTCTAAATATTTTGTTTGCAAAGAGCATATGAGCTGCATTCATTCAATAGGTAATTTAACCAAATATTCTGTCATTTAATCAGCCTCATACGGTTTTAAACCTATAAATGGTTTTTGTGTTTATTTTGATTCGTGTCCATACAATAGAAGTCAATAGGGGTCAATGTTGTTTGGTTACTATTATCCTTCAAAATATCTTTTGTGTTTTGCAAAAGAAAGAAAGTCATACAGGATTGGAATGACATGATTATGTAAGTGATGAAAATAATGAAAGAATTAAAATTTTTGTGTAAACTGTCCCTTTAATAAATACATGCATTGGGTCATGGGTGACTATGTGCTACTAAAGATTAACTATTAAGTAAAACTATTAAGTAAATCAGTTTCAAAAAGAGCTATATATGGTACTGGAAAGATACAACAACATGGTAACCATGGAAACACCAATCAAGCTTAATGGAAATGATTTCAGCTCCTGATCAGCTGAGCCTGTTTCTTATGATGTGTTAGCAACTATGTGTCACAGTAGCTTTTAAAGGGAAAATAATGGTCCCATCAGCTAAATATATTAAAGAAATAAAAAGCAGATATTATTAACATGGATATCAAATACATGTTTATGAATTCTGCTTGAATCCTCTGTGTATAAAATTCAGTCATTCTCCCCATAAACAATGACATGAAATAATTATTTACTGAGATTTACAACTGTCCACATAAGGTTTCATGACACAAAATTCAGTTCAATGATAACTATGTAGTCTTTTAGTACCTGAAGCGCTCTTGTCCCGCTGTATCCCAAATCTGCAGTTTAATACGTTTCCCAGGTTCAATCTCAACCAAGCGAGAGAAAAAATCCACCCCGACAGTCGGATCTGACACCTGTGCAAAGCGGCCCTCTGTGAATCGTCTAATTAAACACGATTTTCCAACAGTGGAGTCCCCAATGACAATCAGTCGAAATTGGTAAAGCCAAATTGCCTCCATTACTATTCAGGTCTGTCAAAGTAAACAAAAAACAACATAAATTACACTTTGTCTTCCAAGTAAAAAACGATTTTATCCACAGTTTGCATGTTTATCAATTTACGATATTGCATGAACATGGCATGACATGCTACAACAAAAAAAAATACATTAACATTTCATAGAAAACCATTCATTTTCTATATTGGGATGCAGGCCTGGGTACTATAAGTTGTTGTAGTCTGCAGACAGTTGCGAGAAACCAAGAAAACCCTTTGTGATAACACTCCTACAAATACTACTAATGGTTTCTTATATCCGGGCCTTGCAAACAGGCTTACTGTAGTCTACACCTAAATGATGAACTCTGAAGGTTTATATTTCAGATGTAATGTTATAACATATATGATTTAAACATCCAGAGAACATCTGAGGATGTATAACAGAACTGTTATTGTATACACATTCCTTATTGGCTATTTAATATCGCCCCTGGCACAGCAGCATTACACTCTTTACTATGTACAGTATGTTCTTTCATGCATTCTTTTTGTGTATGTTCTTAAACATATGCATGCAAATGATAATTAAATGCATTATGATGGTTAACATGACCCAGTGTGTAATGTCTGTTCGGTATTCTTTATGCTCTTTTGATTTTACGAGGCTACAATATGACTATGGACTATACCTGCCTTTTACTATCATTTTCTGCTCACATGTGACCAACAAACGCGTATTTCCTGCAGACAGAAGCGCCAACCATACATTTTAAGTATATATGCAGATCCTTTATTCAGTACTATTACTTACATTGTTTTTGTTTGCTCGGCTCAAAGGTGACAAACAGCAGATTCCATACTCGTTTAAAGGTTAACACATCTTTAGAAACCGCTGAACGAAATGGCAGACTACAATTCACATAATAAATCGACTACACCAAATTATTACCAAAACATCCGTCTCTAAAGAAAAAAACAAACAGGTGCAAACTGCGCCGCGTAGGCGGTCTCTTATTGCTAGGTTGTTGTTAAAGATGAGTCGGCGTGATGTCGAAATCGTCACTGCCTGGATTCAAATCGCACAAAAGTCAGAGGTTCTCAATGTCTGACATGTTTTTATCCACGTTTGTTAGACTGGAAAAAGTGTGGATGTTTTGTGCTAATGAAATGGAAGCGACACCAGCATCATATAGCCTGACTCATCCCGCATCAGCACCACTACCACAATACTCCTAATAGCAGCGACACACAAACGCGTGTTTTTCACTACCTATAAAAACACGTTTCATTAATTGTTTTTAACTGGATGTCCTTTTAACTTGTTTAAATAGTTTAAACACTCCGTACACCAAATGGCATTATTTGTTCTTTACATTTTAAGTTTTAATTTAGGTGATCTTTTGATCATGTGTTCACTTAAAGCTGTTCAGTTGAAAAGGCTTCCTGTCTAAAATCATTCTTGCGCTACTTATTTGAAGTTTTACGAACAGACAACCGGATATTGTTTGGGAGATGTAGTTTTTTCTTGCAGTTTACTGGACCGCAATCTTCTGGACCGTCTTCTGTGTCGTGGAGTTTAGATCAGTACTTTGGTTGGCTTCTTAAACAATTTTTGTTATTTTGTTTGAAGGTAATGGAATACTTGTCGGATCCACGGCGTGATAAAAACTTCGACAGACAGATTGCGAGATTTCACACATGCAGAAAACGCTTATGAAAACTCACCATTGCAAAATTTGACAGTATTCGGACACGCCAGTTTAACGTATTTTTGACTCCATGTTCTGCATGTCAACGACAACCAAAACGCGGAGAATACTGCCTATAGACTATGTTTAGCAGAATGTTGATTTTGTTTTACAAGTTTTACTTACTTGTGCACTTAACTTTAAAGTAACCTATTTAGCCAATTATAGCTGAAATGCAGCAAGAGCGGTTACTCAAAATCCTTGTCATTGGCGATTTGGGTGTGGGAAAAACGTCTATTATAAAGCGTTATGTTCATCAGGTTTTCTCCCAACATTATCGCGCAACTATTGGTGTTGATTTTGCTCTCAAAGTCTTAAACTGGGACCATCGGACCGTCATTCGACTGCAGTTGTGGGACATTGCGGGTGAGTGCGCAAAAGGTTTAAAGCAAATGTTTTTAGTTGTCATTTGTATAATTATGTCTATTTGTAAATTACAAAACAAAATGATCTAATTCTTATACTACAGATTGTCCCTGCAGATAAGTAATATATGGTTATTTACGTTTCAAGCAGTGACAGCAATTCTGTAGCATGGCATAATTCATCTAAATCTAGATATACTTATTTATGTTTTTAAATTATTGTACAATTATATAGGCTATATGTACGGTATAAAAAGTTTTATGAGAATGTAGCTATTCAGACAATTAATATTAGCCTGTGTAGTAATGGGGTAATAATCTGTCTGCATTTTATTTAACTGCATAAAGCTACAATGTTAAAGAATTGGTAAAGAAAGTTCAAGCTATAAACTGTCTATAAACTATACATCATTTATACATTTATTATACATAAAACCTTACAGAAACAAACATGTTACTATTTACCTATGATCTATATGTAGCTACAGACCTACATATATTTACACAAAGGGCAGTATATGGAAAATTAAGATTGTATATTAAATTATACAATCTTAGACTGGGTGTAGACCCAGATGCATGATTTACTATTTACATGGCATGCATAAAAAATATCTGCCCTTAATTAGAAATTTATAAATAAATTAATCAATAAAATTAATGAATATAAAAATTAAGACAAAGACTCTTAGCACTTGGGACACCACTTTAATACACTCCTCTTGGCCTGCTTTGTTTAACATTTTTCCTGGTCTTAGCTTGTGTGTTTGTGACCACACAATAGTATATATCACTCTCTAAGGTCAGATTAAACTAAAGCACAGGGATAGGAATGCGTGTCTCGTGTTTAGATTCACTGAACTCGTGCTTATATTGGTCTCATGTGAGTCCTCACAGCATACTGGCAGCAAGCACTGAAAACAGTGCTCTGTCTTTCACACACACACACGCGCATGCACACAAATTCCCAGAAATAAAGATTAGGGCATTTAATTTAACACAAAGGACTGATTGAAACACTGGCCATGCTTACTTGCTCCATCTGAAAATTATTTTGTTAGGATTAGGTGATCATACCAACAAAATTATTATCTAATATTATTAAAGATATTCAAATCTTTAAAAATTAATGAAAATAAATATAAAATGATTAAAAACAGGACAACATGGAGAAACTATTTACACAATCATTACACCCACTCTCTTTTTATTTTTAGGACAAGAGCGGTATGGCAACATGACACGTGTGTATTATCGAGAGGCTGTAGGGGCACTGGTGGTTTTTGACATGACTCGTTCTTCCACCTTCCAAGCTGTGTTAAAATGGAAAAAGGATCTTGATTCTAAAGTTGCTCTTGGCAATGGACGCCCTCTGCCAGCTGTTCTGCTGGCTAACAAGTGTGACCAAAAGTCATGCGGTTTATGTTCTAAATTGCCTAAACTGGACAATTTTTCCAGGGACCATGGTTTTGTGGGTTGGTATGAGACATCTGCCAAGGTATATTTCTTTTTTACAATCATTACTGACTATAATTCAGTTGGCTGCACTCATTCGTAAAGACATTTCTTCTCATGCCCTTTCATTTTTTACAGGACAACACAAACATTGAAGCAGCCATCATGTGTCTTGTAAAAAATATCATGGCTATTGACATGGAGGATATTCCTGCGGAATCAGACCCTGGTGTACTGATCCTGCCTGCCTTTGATTACAACCTGCAAGAGCGCAGTGGCTCTAGCTGCTCTGGCTGCACCAAATTTTACTCCAGCAGAAGACCTAACAGTTAATTATAGAAAAGAGACAGTTACAGAGAAAACGGTCACACTCTTTGTTGGCTTAGTTTGTGCTGAACTAAGTCTTTGTGGGTAAAACAAGACCATAAAGCCTTAACAGTTACATGCACTTGCATTACAAGTGTCAAAACCAAAAGTGTCTTGAATAATACATGTAGCATTTACCCAAAGCTTTTTCTGATAAATAGTTAATGTTTTTGATTCATATCTAAAAAAAGGGCTCTTATGTTTGTACATGTGTGCACATTTGCCTTAGTTTTTTGTCTCTCTTTAAACCTAACAGACCATAGTGTGTGTGTGTGTGTGTGTGTTTGTCCATTTGTGTGTTACAACGCTTACTTTTTAAAATATTTTAAGTGACATCTTCAAGTACACTCATCAGATGGGGAGGCTGGGGCTAATTGTAAATCTTAATTGTAATAGAAAAGTTGTCCGTGGTTTTACTATCATAATAATATTTACTATCATACATAATATTTACAATCAAAATTCCAATAACACAAATTAATTTTTAGATGTTCTGTATGCTCCTTTAAAAAAAATGAAAACAGTTTGACAGCATGTTTATTATGCACAGTTTCCACTGTGACAACTCACACCAGGGTGTCCGGACTTGGTCCTGGAGGGTTACAGTCCTGCAGGGTTAGAAAAGCTTCAACCCTAATCAAACTCACCTGAACCACCTAATCAAGATTTTAGGCAGACTTGAAACTTTCGGGCAGGTGTGTTGAGGCCTGTTGGAGCTACACTCGTAGGACAGTGGCCCTCCAGGACCGAGTTTGGACACTCCTCACTTACACCCTTAAAAATAAAGATGCTATAAAAGGTTCTTCACACCAATGCAATATAAGAACCATTTCTTCCTTACTTTTTATCGTCTAAAAGAGCCTTTTTCTTCTGCTAAGAACATTTGGTGAAACATAATGTTTCCACAGATGTTGGCAAGAAGGTCCTTCATGGAACCCACACAGCCAAAAATGGTGCTTCTATGGTGTCAAAGTCAAAGTGGAGTTTATTGTCATTTCAGCCATATACAAGTACATAGTGAAACAAAACAACGTTTCTCCAGGACCAAGGTGCTACAGTACAAAAAACCCTATATACATAAAGTGCATCATGAAGCACATTTATTTTTATAGTGTGTGTAATTTTGTGTTTTATTATTTTATACTGGGCAATAATGGTGTAAAGTTAAACTAATGTGGCAACATTAATTACTCTAATTAGCTATGCAATGAAGAAAATATCAAACAAATAGCCTATTGCGCAAGCGTGAGTCGGCTAACAAAGGCGGCGCGTGACTTTAAATGTGTCACTGGATGTTGAGGTCGTTAAATTAAAGCAATTTTCATCATGACCCCTATGCTTAATGTTTCACAGCAGCACTCTGTCTGCCCTATTTCTTTCTCACCAGGATCTTTTTTTCAGCTTCGCCAATTTAAGCTTCAGCGCCTATAATTTTAGGGTCCTTCTCACAGTTCAGTTGCCTTTCCATTAATACCGCGTCGCTGTAGGCATTATTATAGGCAATTTTGGGGCTATGCAATTATTCATACTGGCTACATGTTGTAGCCACATAATGTTTGTTGATTTAATTTCCCGTCTTACCGCTAAAATTATTTGTTTAATCTTTTGTAATTATAAACGATATTAAAATGCCACGGAAATCATTAATTATTTAACTAAAAAAAATCATCTGAAGGCTGTAACAAGCTTCGTAATTTTGAGAGAGCGGTAATTGCACATGTGATCACTTAAAACATACGGGAGTGAGTTGCAGCCAGGCGTTAATGATAGAGAACACATCACATGCAGCCTCGACTTCGCCTCAGACCTCGAGAAGTGCCGTATATCCAGAACTGAGCAAAATAATTATCGGTCTGCGAGCATCCCTAGAGGAAGAATACTATTAATCACAAGTTGTAATATGAACAACGCGAATAGAAAAGCAAAGATGACATCTGCTCCTTCGGCGCTACAGCAGAAGGACACGATGCCGTTACGATGACTTATCATTACAGAGTGATCAAAGTAATTCTACAAAAGTGCGTTCTGGAAAGAAAACTGTCATCAGCTTGTGGATATTGGTAGTATAACGACCAGCGGGACCAATTATCTTTAAAAAGATCGAAGACAGACAGGACACTGAAAGATTTTTTTCTGAAATCAAGTTTAAACTCACAGCGATGGTAAGTAGCACACTGACGTTTTCTAGGGATTTCCCCCCCTATTAGAACAGTCAGACGTGGTTAATTTTGTATTACTAAAATTAATCCATGTGTTTTTTATTTTAAAATAAGTATCATAACTGTATCTGTTTTAAAATGTCATTGTTTTGCTGTATTTTATAAGGTTATAACATCAGCATGCAGTTGATGGGGGCGGAATTGCTGCTGCTCTTCATTTTCCCATTTAATTCAGGTAGGATGTCTTGTGTCCTGGCACTCATAAATTTTTATTTTATTTTATTAAAATTGTCATTCTGCAATTTTATTTTATTTTTAGTGAAGAATTTTTAGTATCTGTTTATTAATTAGCAGAGAACCGTTTTTTTCTCTTTAATTTAATATTAGGTTATCCTAAAAAATAAGATTACAGTACATGGTAAAATATGCAAATAAAGCCAATACATTAGAATTGTAGTTTAAATATATTTATGTTTCTGTAATGTATAAATTCTTACGGTATGAAAACTATATAGCGTATAAAATAAAGTATAAAAACAAACAACACGTCCATTCTTATATCCATATTTTTCCAGCCCAGAACTCTGATCTACCTGCAGTAATGGACAGTGACATGTTCCCTAACTTTGCATACCAACCAGGGCCTTCGTACTTGAGTCTCATCCTTTTGGCTCTGACTGTGGGTCTGTCTGGAAGTGTCTACCTCTGTGTGCTGCGGTACATTTGCAAAGGCTGTTGCCAGCCTGTAGTCATAAGACCTGAGGACGACAGCATGTCAGGAGTGGTTTAAAGCCATTTCGATTTGTGAAGAAATGTGTGTTGTTTGCATGTGTTTGTATGTAAAGGTGTAGCTTTATGTTAGTCACTTAGAGTAGTTAAAACTGACAGCTTTGTTTGAAATATTTAAGTATTATAAGTAATATATAAGCTTGTTGGTCAGATATACCACCAGCTGCAGTAAGCTGAAGATAAGGGACTCGTGAGGCCCAGTATTGACCAGTCCAAATAACTTTTAATGATCTGGCAATCAAAATAAATAACTCGAAATCCTTACTATGGTATTACACAATCGGCAATAGCACATATTGTACTTTGAATGTAACAAGTTCTATATAAAATAAAGAATATAAAAAAAAAAAATTTCTTATTACTTGTGGCAGAGAATTTAAGTAAATTATTATACACAATGTTATCAGACGAATTTGCAGAATTTGTAATATATAAGACTATTTTCATGTCAACATATCTTGTTTTTTGATGCTCTTGTGGGAAAGCGATGATTCAGTTCCAGCAACTGTTGCCAAGGGCTACCGCTGGATGTAGTTGCTATGGTAATAGTTGCATCTGCACGCCTCTAGATGGGGCTGTCACATTAGCTGTTCAAATCTGAACGGTATACACTGTCACAAATATTCAAGCATTTCTGCTGAATAAGATGTAATGGAAATACGTTTGTAACCTAATTGTTTTAACATATTCATATTCTTGATAATGGATAATAGAATTGAATGTTTATACTTCATGTACCACATCAATGATACATTCTTTTTATTAGTAAATTGATTATCAGAACAACAATGTTTTATGGGGACCCTCCATAGATATAATGACTTTCACACTCTACAACTGTATAATGTATCACCTAACCGTCACCCAATCCCTAAACCTAACATTTTTAAATAAACATCTTTTATTTTTCCTTAAAAATGTCCCCACAAGGTTAAAAATGATTGGTTAAAAATGAAGGTTTACCAGCATCACACACACAATATAAAAACAAAGAATCCCTTACAGTTGGCAGATCCTAGAATGAGACATTCTTTCATGTTCCTCCTAAATGAAGTCAAGATTGTGGTTTTGAAACCACTTCCTCATGATGAGAGGTGTGCTGTTCTTCCCCTATAGAAACATATTTCCTCTTGCTAACCTTAACCCTCTTGAGACAGACAGTTGATTTACTGAAGGTTACAGATCACCTCAAAGTTTCTTTCCTTGTAGAAATGAAAAATATACATAATGTAATGAACTGGTTTCATGTTAACAATATTGAATGTGTTTTGTAAAAGGTACAAATAAAAAATATTAAGTCAACATGTGTTACATTAATTTAATCTGGTATGTGGTAACCTTTATACTTAAGAGTATTCTTAGTTTGATAAAATCATATTTATCAGATTATTTTTAATCCAAACAACATTTTTCATTGCGCTTTAGTGCATGGTCTTAAAAGAAAGTATTACATTAAATTTACAACAGGAAGATGTAATCATTCACACGATCGTGCTCTGCCACATTTGATAGGCGTCACAATACAATGAAAAGCACAAGTTGTTTTAATTCACACGTGATTCGTGTGATTGGCCCAGGGTGGAGTTTTGCTGAGCATCTGACAGAGCTGGAGCAAGAGTAATGTAGGATATGCACAATTACACTAACAGCAAAATGAGATATTTAGCTGTTGTCTAACGAAACCGTACAACTTCTTACAGAGAATATGCAACAAATAACACTATGGCATGCCTCTAGTGGTCCATGATGGAACTGCAGAAATTTGAAATTAAGTGGGCAAGTGTCAACGAAACATAAATGAAAATAAATAAGGTTTTAAATAAAACGTAAAGAGAAATATGATTCTGCTCACGTATATAAAAACGAGGTATCAAGCAATATAATCATTACATTTTGAAATGTTTAAACATTACTAAGTTGAAACCTCATGGTAGGTTTAAAGTAAATTATTTTAGGTCGTCATACAGAAGCTGTCAGAGGCAAATCGCTCACTACTCACTAAAGAACGCCACACGCGCTCATCCAATCAGAAACCAGCTCTGCGTTCACCTGATCACAGCGAAGCCATTTTGTCCTGAACGGCTCCGCCAGCGCATTCTTCACCAAACCGGAATAACAGAGACCTGACAGGACGAAGTACAGCTTCAGAGACAGCGACATACAGGGGGTTTACAGCCACACCAACCTTCAATAAGTCCCGAAAAACTCGGTGTCTCCACGAGCGGGACCGTCTCGTGTTTGCGGACCAAACGGAGACTTTAAAGCGGGACGGAAGGCTAGAAAAGCAGGCATCCGGTTAGACGCGCTGGCTCACCGGGCTGGAGTCCAACTTGAGCTGGACACTTTCAGTTGTCCTCGTCGGGATGCGCGCTGGACTTTTTTTTAACAATATTTGTCGCTCTTTTTGAAGATCGTGTATTACCGATAAATAACTGGTAACTCGAACCTTGTTAGTAATTTTAATACAAGAAAAACTGAACGGTAGTTTAACGTCAAATGTGATTTGTCTACTCAGCTGGCTGGGCAGATAGTTTAGTTTGTTTACCGATCACACCCGGTAAACTAAAAAGATTTGACAGCCACTTTCGTTTTGTTACTGGTGTAGTTACACTGAGCTTTTCTTTGGTTTAAAGCTCTTGGCCAAGTCTCTGATAGGGTTTGGTTTGAACGTCTATGCATATTTCTTGCCAGCAAACCTGTCTGAGTTCTTGACTGGTTAGATCATAGTGCCAGTGTAATAACAGATTAATAAAGGGAGGAAAACAGCTAGTGTGCAGGTCCTTCAAATACCCAGCTTATGTTCTTATGAAAGGTCTGTATTGGTGAGGCTCAAGCTGGCTGACAGGTGATATTTTCTGCCTGAAACCTCTGAGCTGAGCTGACTGATAGCGATGACATTTCCCAACAGTTGTTTTGTATCTTTAAACTTTAATAGTATCAGTACCTGCTCTTGGTGCAAATGCTGTATTAATAATATTAGCTAACAAAAGCTCAGTTCATCCCAAAATCAGTCACGGCATATCCAGTTGTGACAACATTTTTACTAGATAGATTTTTGTTAGCAAATTTTTGTCCTTTCTTTTTGCTACATCTGTTTGAATTTGGACTTGCTGGTTGTTTAGAAGTGACATTACAGTTTGGGTCAGTCAAGTGTTTTTTTTTTAAAGTCATATACTATATCCTATTTGAAATATACACATTTGGCATACAGATATTATCACAGCTAAACAAAAATGTCAGGACAGTCTATTACGGATCGCATCGCGGCAGCCCAACACAGCATGACTGGATCGGCCATCAGCAAAGCTGTCTGCAAAGCCACGACACATGAAGTCAGTGGACCCAAAAAGAAACACCTTGATTGTAAGTATGTCAGAAAAGCTTTTGTAACTGTACTCACTTTTTCACAAATATAAAAAAAATCAAAGCTTAAACCGCATCGCTGGCAGGCAGTTCCACTTCCCTTGCACATCCTCAGCTGTCTGGACACCATTGATGAATTGGGAAATGCTTGTGTTGGGAATGCTGATCTTTCTTTGAACATGGTCAGTTTAAGAAGCTGATGCGACCATAACGGGCTATACATTTGTTTAGTGGTTTTACTTTTACACTGAGTATAAGCTGTCATTGTTGTATTATGATATATGTGGTGTCGCAGCATTGTTGAGGAGGTTGTCATTCTGCAATCAGTTCAATCTATTAATATCTGCTTCGTAATAAGCAGCCGCTCCTGAATCTGTGAATGCCTGACAAATGTTCTGATGCATCGTGTGGTGTACGTAAGCACAGGCCAAGCCTCGTTTCTTGTATGATACGTCTCTATCAGTAATTCTTTCAATGGTGTGGGAACGTTGAAGGTCAGTACAGGCATGTGTGCAGTCTGCCGAAGCGTTGAGTCATTAATTCTTTTTGACTAATTTAGAATTAATGCCGAATGCAGCATGTCGGATTTATCCTTGCTGTGCCACAGCATCCAAAGAAAGAGATGATAAATGTGAAGGTGCTAAAGTATGTGAACTTGTATCTGATACTTAACAGGGATAGCTCACCTAAAAATAGAAATTCTTTCACCATTTACATATCCTCATTTCAAACCTGTTCAAAAGAATAATTTTTAAAGAATGTTGGTAACCAAACAACATTGGTACCCATTGACTTCTATTGTATGGACACAAAACCATTGAGTCATTTCTCAGAAATGCCTTTGTGACGGTGAGAAACGTTTTGAATGACATAAGGGTGTATAAGTTACAGAGTTTTTATTTTTGGGTACATTTTTAAATTATTTTTTTAAGTGTCCACATTTACACATGTGAACAATGCAAAATGTGATCTTCAGACCTTCTGCTACGATTCCTCGATGGAATGAGGAAAGCTACTGGACACATCTTTCTCCGTCTTTTATTGTGGAGACACGTTGTAAAGATTGTTATCTTTGTTTTGTTTTGGTGATGTGAGGAATATGCAGTTGTAGAGATAAAAATGTTAAGACATCCTATAAACCACTGATGGTAAATTTCCCCTGAGGTGAAAGTTGTAGGAAGACATTTGGGACAGATTGTTTTCTTTATTAGACAGCTTGTATGTCTTTGATTAAAAAAAATGATTTAAACCGCACATAATGTGGCAGTTTCTAATAAAGCCAGCTGGCAAATAACTCTGGTTTATTTACTTGTTAGAGACATTTTTTTACTCTCATTTGATTCCTGGCGAGTGTTCATTCTGTTGTGTTGTGAAACTCAGACATTACTGCCACTGTGAAAATTATAAACCCGGATTTGTTTGTTGTGTGTGTGTTTCTCTGATTCATTAATGTTTGCAGAACACAGCTTCATGTTTAGTCTGGATTTGTTTTTTGTAGCAGCCACCTGTTTTATGGCCAGCTAAAGTGTTGTCGTGCCAGCCTTATCGTTTCTGTTTTAATTTTTGTGTAACACAGTTTATTTTTGTCAGCAGCCAGCGCAGAATTACTGAAGGGTTGGTGTTGCTCATTTCCTGTTTTTGCTTCAAACAGAGAAGTGTTTTATCCAGAAACTTTCCATAATACATTTGTCCGGAGCGACTTGCAGTGCATTGAAGGTATACATTTTATTTAGTATGTGTGACCCATGGGATCCAGACCCATGACCTTTTGTGCTACTAGCACAATGCTCCACCAGGAACACAATATGCATATTTAATTATACAACAAAATATTTCTCTGAATAATCTAAATGTATAATTTGGCTACAAATGCTGTGAGATAAAAACTCAAGAGAGCAGACACTGAAATCGACCTGCCTTTTTGCTTTGTAGAAGATTCTACCTTTATTTTGTACTGCCCAGTTTGCATTTATTTTCCTGTTGTAAGTAGACAGCAGAGAGAGAACAAACAGATGTTGCACTCTGACCTCATTGGGAGCAGTGAGTGGATCAGGCCAAAAAGGATCAGTGCTCAGCCTTACACAGGAACCAACAGGCTAACTGTGGAGCTGTTCCTAAATTGGCACAAAAATTACCCTGTTACAAATCTCAGCTTTAGATGGCACATCCATGATCTGTTTCTGGAACTTTTTGATGCCTAACACACAAGAAAATCTGTTCCTGTTGCCACTTAGTGTGTAGCTCAAATGTGTGTTTGTAGCTTTCTAAACTCTCATCCTTTCATTTATAACACTTGATTGCAATTGCTATCTAAAATCTACATATCTAATTTAATAAGCTGACCTCTGTGCATTTCTGAGCAAGATTTTTAATAGCCTACTGGAAAACAATGAGCACTTTTGAAGAAATAATCATTGGATTGGAAGTTTGTGCGGAAAGATTACGTTTATTTTTCATTTTCTACTTAGACAGTAGGATATAGACAGGTTACAGGTCAGAGTTCACCTACCTTCATGCATATCACAATGCTACTTTTTTTTGTGTGAGCTCGCATTTCTGGTTTTCACGTTCCTGTGTGTGTGTGATAGTCAATAGATAGCAAAATTCTACTGTTATTGTACTTTTATCCATTGCACAAATGAGTGATCTTTAGCCTGTTGGTCAGTCAGTGGGTGTTTGTTAGCCAAAAAAAAAGGAAATGGGGACCAGGCTGCATGTCAAGGGTAAAAAAAATGCATGTCTTACCCACTCACCGTTAAATAAGTCTGTAGTTTGTCATGGTGGAAGATTTTCAAGTGGACTGCTGAAATAATGCTGTACATCAAAGACAAAACAACCATTCTCATAAATGGCACCCAGTTGTTCAGAATACAGATTACCCTTTAGGATGCCTTGTCCACTGTTTACAGCCATCATCTCTAAAAGGGCAAACTGCTCCAGAGATAAGTACCTTTTACTCATAAACGCATTGTAATTTTACGGATGATAGATGTTTTTATTACTTAATATGCTTGAAAATGAGTAGAAACAGACCTAGACCTGCCAGAGCTGATAAAAGAGCATCTCCTTGAGGAGCGGGTTCAGTAATGCAGATTTATAAGAGAGATGAGAAGCTGATAAATGTTTTTTGAGCATTATTCTGTGCGAGGACAAGACCGAACCACTGCATGACACATTGCTTCTGCTTCCCTCACACTCATAGTGCTGATGTGGCCTATTTATAGACACTGAGGGTCTGTTTGATAGCTTGTTTTTGTACTTTAAGAAGAGCCCTTGTCTCCTCTTCTGACATCACCTCTTTCTAAAGACTGTGTCTTTATTTGTGACGCATCTCAGAGGAGAGAATTCTCACATTTAATTTTGTCGTAGTCCCATATATTCAATAAAACTTGTGCATCTGAACTAGTAGTATGCAAAACTACACAGTTTTAAAATGTACTAAATACAGTTCTTTTAATAAATGTTTGTAAAGTATAGTCATTTTTATTACATAACATTATCTGTGGGATTTTTTTCCAGCATTGTTATTAGAGATGAGGAAATGAGGAACATTGCTTACAGCAGATAATTTTAATTTCACACAGTAATTATCTTGAGATTGATCATTGAGGGTGCTCAGGGCAGAGACTTTAACTGTTAGATTGTCAGCATGCTAAAATCATCTGTACGAACTCTCTAAATTCATCCCATGCATTTAGCTCATTGCCACTTTAATGAAATCTAAAGTAAAATATAATAGGTAAATAATTTTACATGGTAATCTTACCATTTAATAAATTGTTGTACAGCTATAGTTGACTTTATTTACTGACTTTAAATATGAATACTTTTTTAACCATATACATTTACAATAAGGCTAGGTTGTATTTTTTTAGCATAACATATTTAAATTTTCAGTGTACAATGGTTTAGTTCTGTATTGTAACTTTTACAGTATGTTGTAGGAATGATTGTAAATTTTAGTGCTTGCATCTTGGACATGGCAACACTTTCCAAACCAAATTTCTATAAAAAATACTCTCAAACCAAGAAAAACTTAAACAATTGTTATCTCTAGTAAATTTAAATAATTTTTATAGTTGTCATCATGTACAGAATTGTTTGTTTTTATAAGCTGAGATGTATTGAATGTTGGATTAATACAGTATCTTTATAAAATCAGCCTTTAAGCCATTAAAGTTGGTATGGCGGTAAACAAACAGGAACCTCTCTCTGTCTCTCTCATTCTTTTTTTTTCTTATTCTGTTGCACTCAGAATAAATGTCCATGCAAGAAGACTTTCTAAAGACTAAACATGGAATGTGTTAGTTCCAATAGTCAAAAAGTGTTTTAGTCTTTGCTTTTGGATTGAATGAGAAGTGTGCACTGAACCTTTCTTTCTTTTTTAACATTCTTGAGCATTATAAAATGACAAGCAATGCTATTTTATTGCTGATTATCTGTAAAGCTGTGGTGGTAAAAATGGGACAGAGAGAGAGAAATATAGGAATGTATTACGAAGAATGCTTGTGGTATTTTACAGAACTGTGTCGCTGAACTCACTGTTCAGGAATCCCACATAGGCCTTTTACAAAAATGTCCCTGTCATCATATTTATGTTCCCAGAGCGCTGATCTAAGACCGGTCTCGTTTCCCCACACCATCTACCAGACTGACCCAAGATAAATTTCCTTTTCCAGCACTTCACAATCACAGCAACAAGGCCATCAACACACAGCTGGGAAGGAAATGGAGGGAGAGATACAGCCATAGCAAACAAGCTCTCAAAGAGAAGTCCAGCTATTTTTAATAGAGGTCCCAGGTTCCCCAGACAGAGGGAACACAGACGTTTCTATAGAGAAGAATTCTCCTTGCTGTTCTCCTTCAAAATAGCTGAAACAAGCAGCCGATAAAAGACACTGTGCGCTCATTAAATTCAAAAACGTTTCCTCGCTCTTATCTGCAGGTGAGGAGGGTTAGCATTTGCTTTCAACACAGAAAAATCCAAACAGGTCTGGAGTTCCTCTAATCTCGGATATCATTTTTTCCATAAAGGAATCTACTATTTTTTATTTGTTTTAATAGTAAAATTTTGATGTATGCTTTTTATGACTGAGGCCCAGGCAACAAGCAAGGCCTGATTTTTCTTCACATTTAGACTTTAGATCTCAGATCAGAGTTGTGATTTTCATAGCACGACAATACATCAAGGACATTAGCAAGGTAAATTTCCATGCCTAATTTTAGAACCATAGAAATAGTGTGCATCATACAGTAGGTATACTGGGTATACCAACCTTTTCTAATTATTTTTTTTTCATTTAGTAGATAGTTTTATTCAGATGTGTGGAAAACAATGAGGGATGAAACAAATGATTCTGCCCAGTAGGCAATAATATGAGTTGTGCATAATTTCAGATTATTTACTTATTGAAATCATTATTTCAATATAAATGCTGTTTCAGACAATGTCTAATTTACTGCCTCAATATCTGATATTGCTTCTGAAATAGGAAATGGCTTTCTTTAGTTCAAGCAAGTTTATCATAACATGAAAAGCCCAAAATATAATGAAAAGTGTTAAAATAATTTTAAATATTAACCTGCCCCAACTTCCAATGTATTATGGTCTAGTTCTGTGGTGCCGGAAGCATAAGGACAAGAAAAACTAACTTGGAATCAGTGATTACAACATTAACATGACAGCTGTGATGGTTCAGATGTGAGGACCAGCTATGGTCTACTGGCTGACAGCTGGACAGACTGTTAGGCCACCTGGACAATTTATTTCCTCCTACATGCAACACAGGCTTCCTGCCAAATTTCCTGTGCCTCATCAAGACTCAATCCTGATTAATTTGTTAGTCCAGCCGTTGTTGAGAATAATCATGCTTTGAATCAAAATCACTTTCATTTGTAATTTCACTCATTTTTACTCGTCCATTAAGCTTGTTTCAAGTGAAGCAGTCGTCGGCAAGCAATTATTGAGGCAGCGTGTGCATTGGAGCAAAAACCCAAGGATATTTTAAGCTTCTGTCATCGGTAACTGGTGACAGGCTCGGACCGGTGTGGAATGTTACAACAGTTCCATTGTGTGTCTAACAATAAGACTTTGACATAGGCAGGGAGAAACAGGGTGCTGTGCTGCGGTGACATCACTGGGCCGTGGCTTTCCGTCACCTCTTGGATTTGATTGTTGCTGCTGTACCTCATTTCATGCACCGGTGCGCATACCTTAGCATAGAAGTGTGAAGGTGTGTGTGTGTAAAGGATGACATGAAAGCGTGAATGTCTGACTTGGTGAACCAGTGTCAGATGGTTTATTTAAAGGTTGTGGTGTGAAACACAGATGTTTCTTTGTGGCTTTTTGGGAATCTTTTTGTGTGCTGAATGTATAACACTCATAAATAGTGTAGCAGACATAATTACAGATTAGTGTAAGGTACAGTAGAGCCAGTTATCGTCAACTACGACATGCTTCATATTGTACGATACATATGTCATGACTTAACAGATCAAGATCACATTTGAATTCAGTTCAGATTGAAACATGTTGGATCAAGTGAGAGAGAATGTATCAGCTCTGATCACACTGATAAATGCCACGTCAGAGTAAACTCTTTTATTTGGCCTGGTTTTATCATTAGGCAAGGCAAACATACATTTAAAAAATCAATAAAAGGATTTAACTATCAGTGTAGAAATGTACAAAAAAATAATCAGGATGATTGTATCGGCATAGCCTTTAAAGTGCAGGGTGTGAAGGCTCTGATCCGTGGTGTATCTGCCGGGCTGTAATCAGCTTAATGTTCACATACACTCCCTGTGCTGCACACTGTCAGCTGTTGATGCACAGGAGTGGCGAGTTTTGCTCTTTTCTCCCTCCGTTTAAGACAGTGGGCTTTCAGATCAATGCCAGCCAAATGTGTTCTGCTTTATCTTATTTAATCAGCACGTATCCTCAGAATCAGATGAATTTATCTTTCTTTACCCCCTTCCTCCCAAAGAAGCCACTCAGCTTGCAGAATCTCCTCATGACCATCATAGGAGAAAAGAGAATGGGAGAGTTGCTGATGCAGAAGCTGTGGTGCGGTCCAAGGCTGTGTTGTGATCGTTAATAAAAACCAAATTTATATATTTCTTACTAACTGGAATGAAGTGAACTGAAATAAAAGTAAAATACATTTTTATGACTGAAACTAGAAATCACACTGCTGTGGTTTTATAAGATGTGTGAAAATGCAGTAAGCTCAGATAAAGGGTGAATGCATCAGTGGAATTGACTGTCCTTAGGATCACACACATTTTTCAAGGCTATTACTTGTACTTGGTGTTAAGGATTTTAATATCTAACTGAAAACCTAATTGATTAAAAGCAAAATAGTAATTGTAAAAAAGTTAAAATCCATTTGTGTATTTAAATTACAGTTTAGATGTTGATTATCTGGTCCGGCTTCCAGACCGTAATGCATTACATCCTCAATTTATGGACTGGTTGTACCTTGCTGGCACCCTATTCTTGTGATTCATCATCAGACTGCAATAGGGAACTGCACTAGTTTAGATTTCCCTATTAGAACAACAGACAGGCCCACAGGGCCAAAAACCGACAGATACTAAGTCGTCGTCTCCCTCATTACCTGCTCTGTGTGTCTGCGTGTTTGAAAAGATGTTTCTCTCAAGGGAAGGGGAAAAGAGGTTTGTCTTTGAAGAAACCGAGAAGCATGCAGTGGGCTGTAAAGGGGGAATGTCTTCATTATGCAAACAGGACAGAACAGAAACGAGAGTTTTTGAGCCTCTGATGAGGTTCGAAAGACGATGCTTTCGGATGCGTGTACGCAAAAGCAGTACTGGGGGTTGCTGCTGCATATTTAAAGAGGCGAATTTCTTTGGATCTTCCCTCCTTGTGCCTGTGTGTGTTGCGTAACCGAATGATGGGTTTAGAAGCCTGTCTAGCCTTCACTGTAGCGTGCAGAGAGATTTTATGGGAGTCCACTGAGATCCGCTTCCATTAGCACCCACTGCAGATCTGCATTATTACGCGTTTCACGCGATGCGAGCACCTCCGTATGTGTGACGTGTTTATTGAAAGGAGATGGGAACATCTTGTTCAAAGGCCCCAAACCACTTAAAATATGATTCAGTGATTCTATAAATGTTGCTGTAACATGTGTCATGTGTGTTTCAGACTTGATTCACTGCACCAATGAGATGAATGTGAATGTGCCCCAGCTGGCCGACACTTTGTTTGAAAGAACTGCCAACAGCAGTTGGGTCGTGGTTTTCAAAGCTCTCATCACCACACACCACCTAATGATGTACGGAAACGAGGTGAGTATTCACAAACCGGCACTCGTCATTTAAATTTCTTCTTGAAACTATATATTGACTTCTGTTAAGTTCACATCACATGTCAAAGCGCCCGATTTTAATTTCATGCTTTGACATTATTAGTAGTTTACATAAGTGTTTGAATATGGCTCAATTACTGATCTAAACAGACAGCGCTCGAACAAATATTTTGTGATTTATACCTAGCAAAGCGTTGTATCCTTCTCTTTACCTTGTCATCCAAAACAGATCTGTGTTTCATGTAAAGTATAGGGGGAAAAGCTAATTTGGGCAACACTGAACTGTGGTCTAAACATAACCTTATGTACAAATACAGATTTTCTGTTTCGTTCAGTGTTCTGTTTATTTTTTCCTTTCCGCTTGAAACAAGGCTAATGATAAACAGCATGTAGGCGAACTTGACACACAAACGTGCTAGTGATATATACATTCAGAATGTGACCTAGATGCACAGGGGCCTCTTAAAGGAATAGATCATCCAATAAAAATTCAGCAATTTTTTTGAAAAACGGTTGTTTCAAAACTGTATACAGTACTTATTAAATGTCTTTATGCATGTTATTTTCTCCAAGCAATGGCAGTTTAGAGTTTACATGTCTGTAATAAACAGATCGAATTCTATCACCAAAATATGAAAATTCTGTCATAATTCTGTCTTCCATGCCATCCCAGATGCTTATGACTTCCTTTCCTTATATAAAAATGGCCTTGTATGTCCTCATACAATCCATCATAAACGACATCACAAAAGTAATTATAGTAAGTAACTATATGACTTTAGAAGTCTTCAGAAGTGTTCCGATAGGTGTATGTGCGAAAAATATTAATATTTTCAACTTATTTAATGAAACAAATATCTACTAGCAAAAAACTCAAATATAATCTATAACTTCAAATCTCATGGTTCTTGTGTGTCCTGTTATTGTCCTGTGACAAAACATGCAAATACCAATAAGATTTGAAACGTGTGTCATTCGGATTACTTTTATGATAAATAAACTTCAACATGTTGAGTTCCAAATAAGGATATAATATCAGTAACAGAATATTTTTATAAAAATGTTTGCATTTGTTTAGTCAAAGAAAGAAAGTCATATACATCTTTGGATGACAATAAGTTGAGTAAATTATGTAAGAAGTTTTAGTCATTATTTCCTGATCATCTTCAGTTGCACTGCGGCTCCATAATAGCTTTCAAATGGCATGTGGTGCACAGTTTGGTGACTGGCCACATGAAAACTAATGTTTGCTGATATCGATGTCCAACCTGCTCTATAGCTGCCCGCCATATTTGATGTAATAGCTAATGTGGAGGGGAAGATTTATGAGTTAAGTTGTTTTTTACTTATACAAAGATATCACTTTTTTGGATGTTTACCTATTGAACATACATGCTTGACAAATGCAGTCACTGTAAATGTTGTCTGTACAGTATTGATCTGTTAAGATTCTATACTATTCTCTTTTTGAGAAAATATGAGTGTTTGCATTTTGTGTTTACATAATTAAAAACACAATAAGGACTTTGGTCCTTCACAGGCGTCTCAATGTATTTGCTGCATTTTACTACAGACTAACCCAAACTCTAACCCCACACTCCCACGTGTGTCCTCGTCAATTCACTGTAAAATACAAAGCATTTCACTATATTTCGTGAGCACACCAGTGTAGAGATAGTAAGCATGCAGGACTGTCCTTCAGCACACCCTGTTCTGCGGCATGACGCTGCACTAATCAGCCAAGGGTGGTTTTGTTATCGGAGCTGAACGTCTGGTTCAGGTCAGTTTGGTCTTAATCCTTTACCCTGCTTTGGCTTCTAAGAACACATGTTCGATTATCGCTGTCTGCCGACGGGCAGAGACGTTTGGAGGACATTTGTCTTGTCAGCAGTGGCCCTGCGAAAGGGCACAGGAAGGACCACAGATAAGGTTTGTTGATAAGGGCGTGTTCACACGAACACGTTTGTGTGAATAGTAGAGAATAAGGGCGATGTCACTCACCAATGGCCCAGATACCTGTGCTGGATTTGCTTTAGTGATGTCATCGGGATCGCGTGTTGTCTGGAGGTGAGATCGGGAGAAGATGGCTTAGAAAAATGCTGGCAGTGAGGTGACGTGGAGCTTAACAGCAGAACTTTAATGATCTAGGCGAGAGACAGGGAAGGGATGGTCAGAGAATGGGGTTGAATTTTAATCACTTGGTTCATGTAGGGTCACACAGTGAACAAATTGCCTTGTAACCTTGTATTGGGACAACGCAGCATTTGATGTCCGTCTCTGTCAGTTGCTGAGGAAAGACTGAGTGGGCGAGTAGACTGAGCTAATATTCAAGATAGACGGTGGGTGTGTGTATAAGGGAAGTCCAGTGGGATCTGGTTAACACTGAAGGCTCTGATAAAGGCTTGTGTATTGAAGATAAATAACCTCCAGCTGATATGTTTAATGAGACCTGCCTCAGTCTGCTGAGAAATATAAGGAACTTATGTCTCTTTGGTTTCATCATTAACTCTCCGTCAATACTATTTGAGCTGAACAGTCTATACACAAAACAAACAATTGCTCAGCTGAAGAAAAACAATCGTGTTGACCAGAAGATTGAACAACTTTCTGTTGGTACGCTGTAAAACGCTGCAGGAGCTGAAACATTTGTCATTTACAATAAGGTTTGAATAGTTCACCCTAAAATAAAAGATTGTCATTTCAATTTCCTTCTTTTTATAAGAAGTCAGTACAACTGTCCAACTTCTGTGATACAAAAAGGAAAGTTTTGATCACATAGGTTTTTCTATTTAAATGTGTTGTCAGTCTACTGTAAAAACAGTGAAGTGCTGTAAAAACAACAAATAAAATAAAATAGAATATGAAAAAGGTTAGCCACTTATGTGCTTCTAAAGCCATTTCATTTAATTTTTAAATTCATTTAAATTTAAAATGATATTTACTGAGAATCTTGCCTTCTGGCATAGCTTGCCTAAGTGTATATACATTTAGATTTGACAGGGCCATATTTAGTATAATGTAATATATTTATATTTATATTTATATTTATATTTATATTTATATTTATATTTATATTTATATTTATATTTATATTTATATTTATATTTATATTTATATTTATATTTATTTGTCAAAGTATTATGTGGAAAAACAGCATGACTATTCTTTACATTTTTTGTTTTATTTATAAAAGAGAGCCACACGTGGAACAGCATAAGGTGAATTCTTCATAGCTATTCGTCTTCCACACATTGATCATGACCGTGCAGCTGTGTCTACTGAAATATGTATTAAAGATTTTTGACAGTGGACATGGGTGTGAAATAGGAAATGAAAGGTGGGTCTGCTTAACATTCTGACCGTGTGCTGTGTTCAGGTCTTTCTGTGTCAGATGTGTTTGCATAATGGATGTTGTTTGTGAGTGATATGCACTAGCTAAGGTAATTATTACCTTTATGAAACATTCTCTCACTCCCCTGACAACTCTATCCTGCTCTACCCTGCAGGCAGGAACTGCAAATCTGGGCTGAAAACAAACAGCTGGTGCTCAGTAATTTATAAGGAGGGAGTAGAGATAATCTACTTGTGGGAATTGGCGACCTAACTTGTTGGTTTGGGCCATTGACCATTTATATTTGTGTTAGACCATTACCCATACTGGAGAGTCATTCTTTGACTGTTCTACGATTCAGGCAGTGTGAATGTGTGTAACGTGCATTAGCACTTTCCTTTTCTTCCTTTAACAAGCAGTTTGTTGGTCACCCATTTCAGTGTAGCACATTGACATGATTGTGTTCAGATATGACTATCATAAACCGAATGGGTTTTGTGTTCGAAAAATAATCGCTATCGAACAACCCGCCTCCTTTCAAATCCTGTCATTATCTTTTCATGCTTGCAGTTTTTTCTTTAAGCCTTTGTTTTTTAACAGCAGCAATTGCTCAGGCTGTATCCATAGAAACCTCAGAACACGTATGGATCGAAAGAGCGTGAAGACCAGCAGCCTGCATGTTATCAGGGCATCATCACGTAGCCTATTTACACATGTTCCCTGCAGGGTTAGTGCTCTCTCACACACACGTACATGCACGTGCAAATTTCACAAAACCAGCAGGTAGTGAAAAATGAAGGAGCCTTGTTCCTGATTGCTGAAATCTTCCCTCCGCCTGAACTGCTGTTTTAATAGCAGCTGCTCTGTTTTGGAGAAAAACTCTCTGCCGAAGAGCCTCCTGCCTTAATAATAAATGATGCCTCACTCTAACACTGCTTGAGGTTTGTTCTCACATTAATTATTTGCTAAGCAGAGAAAGCGGGGTCTTTCCTGTCCTATCAGTCTATACTTTTCTTCTCCTTTATTTCTGACATCCATTTTGAATTAGCACTGGCATACCTCAGCAATGTAAAAAAAAGGCTGAGAGATGCAGAGGAAGAGGCGAGTATGGATTCGCAGACTACACTAAAATTGATAATTCATATTGATCTACAATCTGGAATGGAGAATATTCTTTGCATTTGGTGCTCACTGGTTTGGCCATTTATTTTCCACAAGGTTTTTGTACAAGGTTAAGTCACGGTGCTGGAGCAAGGAAGCTCACGCTTTACATGACTTGGAAATTTTCACCATGGTTTTCTGTCTGATCCCAAAGGCTGTAAGGCAGGGGCTGTAAAGCAGTAGCTGTTTGGAACGGTTGGAGACATTTACTGATCATAAGATTGACTGCATGTTATTTTCTTCTGTATCTGACCTTCTTGGCCGGTAAACTTGTGCAAAAGAATGAGTAACCTCCTAAATCCCGTGACTAGGGCTGCCACAGGTACCATTAGCTCTTTTGAGATGTCCTATACACCTGCTGCCCATCTACTGTTCATCTGAACCAATACTTTTGATCTATCAAATTTCAGGACTTTTAGGTGTGCAGAGTTTTAGCTGCATGTTTCATTAGATGCATTTGTGAACTCAACCTTTTAAAAATTGTGCCACGGGCAGAAAATGGCCCCTGCCAGGACTTTTCCTCTGTGCCAAGCACATTTGGCCTGACTGCAGGGTCTGTCACCAGGTCCTCATGCTGTTCCTTCCCGGGGTGAAAAATGCCTAAGGCTCCATCCCAGTACCCAAAAACTGCTTTCCGCTAACCGTTTCCTCTGGTGCACTGATCTACAAAATAAGATCAAGGTTATATAGCTCTAGCTGCTTTTTAGTTTCGACTCAATGTTGTGAGCAATAGAGTCATGTAAGTGGCTTTGGCAAATACAATTTCTCTTGGTTATTGGAATACAATTTATTCATAACTTTTCTATTACTCGTTAGTTGACAGGCTAGAGTGTCTTGTTCTTCAAAAAATAGTTCACCCAAATATGACATTCTTTGATAATTTTCCTTTGATAATTTTCATGCCATTCTTCCATTATGAAAATAATTAAAATGACAAATGGGTTAACAAGTCTTCTGAAGTAGAACAATATGTTTGTGGGAGAAAACGGTTAATATTTTGAGCTTATTTAGTGATAAAACGCGCATAGGAAAACCATGAAATACTTTGGATAAAAGCGTTTGCTAAATAAATAAATGTAAACACGCAAGAACTAATGAGATTTTAAGTTATTGACATGCCACCATGCATTTAAATTTAGCGCACTGGTTTGATATCATTTTAGCAAAAATGGTTTGTATTGAACTTTAAAAAGGAGTGACAAGGAATGACAAAAGATTGAGTAAATTGAATTGAATAATTGGGTTGAACTATTCCTTTAAATTGTGTGATGGTGTTTAAGAGACAAGTACAAAGAGCCTCTTTTATTATGTTTGCACCGTCATGGACGCTACATGCATGAATGAGGCCGGAATGCATCATATCATACCGTGTATCTCTTGCTTTCCCAAACACCCATGGGACCATTACAAGAACATGCACGGTCCCATCATAATAAGACCCGGAACACTGTGTGCTGTACTTCTCTGCTCGCTTCCCCAACCCACATCTGCTCAAGCTGATGGGACGGGGCTGGGTGGAGGAGGGGAGCAGCAATAGACATGCTTGGCAACTTGAGGACAGCTCAGAAGAGTCTGGTCTTGCACATAGTTCTAGATTTCACAAAGTGTACTATAAATTGCAGCAGCAGGGAATTTCCATATGTCAGGGATGTGCATGCTTCTGCATACTATCAGATAAACAACAGGATCACACAGAGTATGTGAAAACGTATCAGTGTTTTGATTATGCTTTACTGTCTCCCTGCAGCGTTTCATTCAGTATCTGGCCTCAAGAAACACGCTATTCAATCTCAGCAATTTCCTTGATAAAGGAGCATTGCAAGGTATGTTAGAAACAAGCACGTCTTCTGTCCATAAAGCATTATACACAAATGCAATGATGATACATCCTTTACCACCCCTTGCCTTTCTTCCTTAGGCTATGACATGTCAACATTCATCAGGCGGTACAGCAGATATCTGAATGAGAAAGCACTTTCCTACAGACTGGTAGCTGTGGACTTCACCAAGATGAAGAGAGGGTGGGTAACCTCAGTTTTTGTTCTTAGAGTTGATATTCTGTGTCTCAGCAGGACAAAATCTCATCAGGCTTGCTCATTACTTCCATAATTAAGTTGTTTTTAAGAGCTGATTAAGCAGCTGATTGTTTTAATAAAGATTGAGGGTAAGTGGTAAACTCACAGAGATTGTTTGTTTGTCTTTTTGTCGCACAGCGTTGACGGAGTCATGCGCACCATGAACACGGAGAAGCTGATCAAAACTCTGCCCATCATTCAGAACCAGCTGGATGCACTGCTGGACTTCCAGGTAGTGTTATCATTGGTGATGAAGAACCTTGTAAAACATCATACCAGAGTTATTTGGTATGATGTATTTACTCTCTTTTGTTGATATGTGGGCGTGTGTCCGTAGGCCAACCCTAATGAGCTGACTAATGGTGTGATTAACGCTGCCTTCATGCTGCTCTTCAAAGACTCCATTCGTCTGTTTGCTGCCTATAATGAGGGCGTTATCAACCTGCTGGGTAAGAGTAATCCACCACCATCACCCTGGACTGTGTCCTACTCTGGCACACTTTAGGGGTTTTGTCTTTTTGTGGTTGATGTTTTTTAAAAGCTCATGATAACTAAAGAGCTGAACCGTTGCTTTTATATACAGTTTAGACACTTAAGCCATGTCTAAATCATAAAAGGAATAGTTGACCCAGATATGAAAATCGTCTTATAATTTATTCATACTCATGCAATCCCAGCCGTGTATGACTTACTTTCTTTACCACACAAATAATTTTATATTAAAATGTTATCATGTAATCTTTTTTATAAAAGATCTAAAATGTTAAAGCACAAAAAAACACATCTAATAAAGCAAATCAAATGACTTTGGTGGGTTAATGTCTTCTAATAGCGTGTCCTAATGTGTCCACATTGAATGGAAGAAAGGGGAGTGACACGACAATCAATGACAAAACACAGCCAATTAATACAGTTTTTCTGTTCGCACAACTCTCGCGCTGCAGCTGAAGATTGCTGTGTAGGGGGAGCTGTCAGAAACTGTTTCTAAAATCTAATCCACAATTGCGTATCGCTGCCATGGAGCAAAAAATGAAAAAGATACGTTTTATTGCGTGTTGTAGCATCGCGTCTCGTTTGGTTAGGACATGGTGCAAAATGATAAGTTTGTAAGAGAAAAAAAATAGCATTAAGTATGTAGACAACTCTCTAAATAATCGCAAAATAATAATAATTTGTTTACAAGTGTATCTTTTGCTTCAGCAGACATTTATTACCCCACTGCAGTAAACTGAATTACTTTAATGATGGATTTATGTGCTTTTTGCTTCAGCATTTTGGTTCCCACATAAGAAGATATCATGACAATGTTTGTGAATTGTAAAATTTAATCTTTTGTGTTTAACGGAAAGTAAGTCATATATATCTGAGATGGCATGTGTATTCTAATAAGTAAATTTACATTCCCAATTCACATTTGGGAGAAGTAATAACCATAAAGTCATTAGAAACAAAATAATAAACCAAGTGTTGTCTGCAAACAAACAATGCTTGACCTTTAGTTGGAACTTTCATGATACTTTCAACTAATTGAATACAGTGTCATTAGTGGCTGTTTATCTATTGACAAGTCTGCTGGTATATTTTGGTAACTGACACAGGGGATGACTGCCATTTGTTAATCAGCCAAGGGTGAATGTTATCGGCTGATTGGGATAATCTCCAAATGGCCAATTTATCAGCCTGTCACGATTTACAGCCTTACGTTAGAAACTAACTCAGACTTTAAAGCAGTAGGCTATACAACCTGTGTGTCCATTAGAGAGTCCATAAAATCTCATAAAAGTCTGATCTATGGTCCATTTTGTCATTCAGATGTGATGAATATGATTATGTCATGGCTGGGGGAGACAGTTGAGTCAATGCAATCATGCATATGACTCTGTGTCTCACAGAAGCAACAGAACTCTGTCAAGACTCTGAAGCTCCTGCTGTTCTGACCTGCTGACTGCAGATATATTACAGTAAAGTTTAAAGAGTCCAGCGTGGAGCTGTCGGCATAACCGAGGCTTTAATTCCCTGGCAGCCTTCACTGCCTTTTGCTCCAATTCATTATTAATTTTCCAGAGGAGCGCCCATTAAATGACTTTTACTTTTTTAATCTTTTTATATTTTAACGAACAGCGTTTAGGCTTACGGGCTGAAAATGCATTCGAGTGTTAGTTGTCCTTGAGCGAGCCATTACAACAACAGTTCATATCCCCTGCCTCTGTCAGATAGTCCGAGAGTGTTTTGACTGTCCTCTGATGGGTAATTGCGGTCTTTATCTGTTCGAGGCGCTCTTCTAATCGTTCTGCTTTCTTTCTCTTCTGTCTCTCTCTATCTCTCTTTCTCATCCGATCCCTCTGTCACCCCATACCAGAGAAATATTTTGATATGAAGAAAAACCAGTGTAAAGATGCCTTGGACATCTACAAGAAGTTTCTGTACAGGATGACCAAGCTGTCAGAGTTCCTCAAAGTGGCTGAGGTACACACACACATGCACATACACACAGAAAGAAAAGTGCAAAGACTGCTGGGAGATTAGACAGACGTTACCACCCCCCTCAACTTGTTTAACTCTCTTTATGTTTAACTTATATGTATGGACACCATGTTAATAGTGGTTTGGCATGTCATTGCTTTTCATGGAATTTTGACCAAAAACATGTACAATACACATGCTACCACTTCAATATAACGATATATATTTTTGATCCTGCATACACCCAGAAACACCCAGGGTGTTTCCCCTAAATGTACCGCACCAAGACTGTTTCACAGTGTAGAAAGATCTGTTTCTCACTTCCACTGTTTTTATTGTGGCTGTTGACAACTGCTTGTCCTGCTGTGAGTTCATGTGGCTTAAAGCCATTAAAGTTCAAGATATTTCTGGGGCTAATAAGACTCTCACTCCGTCTTCAGTTTCTGACACTGATGAATTCTGGTGTTGCGTCCTCTTTACTTTATCCAGTACCCACAATTCCCCTCTCCAGACACCTCCAGCCGTTAAACTGTCGGTTTCTATTTGCTTTATGTCGGTCCCAAAGTGGCACATACGCCTTCACCTCACAATCATGTAATCTACCCGGCCCTTTACTTGATCTGTTAGGTATCTCCAGGATGTGATTGTTAAAATTGAGGCTCGTCCAGTCTATCACAGCGGGATGGTCTTGTCCAAATTGCTTGTTAACCCATACCGTGTCACATTAAAACTCACTCCGTTGTTTGTGTACCGCCAGTGTTTTCATATGATAAATGTTTTTAAAGTCGTTTTTACATGTTAATTACTCCACACCCCATAATCAGCCATGTGAGACATTATTGATGTCTGCATCGTTTCCATTGGTCCTCCGTGGCTCTCAGCATGCCACGCCTCTGTTATTTCTGTTATTTTTATTCTTTTCATTTTAAAGTCACTGCATGAGGTAATGATCCTTTGTTATGTTTGTTCTTTTCCTTATTCCTTTGTTTGTTTGTCTGTTTACCTATTTTGTTTTATGACACAGCAAGTTGGGATTGATCAGGGTGACATCCCAGATCTCACTCAGGTCAGTGTGTTTTTCATGTCCACGTTCTGTTTTTCCCTCCTCTTCCTCACTTTGCTGCTGCTGTTTCGTTCATCCTATAACAACTTGTTAAATTTCTTCTTTCTCTCTGTGTTCCACCTGTTCTCGTGCTTTCTCTAGGTGTCTTACGTGCTGTTTGTGTGCTCATGCTCACTGTGTATATTTGGGCTTTCTATCTACTGTTTTCTCTGCAAGAGTTTGAAAGACTAAAATGACTAAAAAGTTAAATTGTTCAATAGAAAATTCTGTCATGATTTACTAACTTTCATGTTGTTACAAACCTGTTTTCTTCCTCTCTAGAACACTAAAGGTGTTCACTTTATGAAATGAGCAGTGAAGTTGGCAAATGACAAAAGGCAGCATAAAACTGGTTTAGATTCCATGCATGCCGTATTCCTAATCTTCTGAAGGCACATGATTTGTGTTACAGATCTAACAGAACATAAATTCAAGTCAGTGTTGACAACGCTAGTTTAATACAAGAAGCAGATCTCTTTGATTTCTGAACAAATCAGGCAGATGGGTTTTCTGAACTGGATTATGTGAAATAAACTCAAAAGGAATATTTGTTCACAAATCGGATATTTAAGTTTATATTTTAAGTGTATTTATTAAAGCTTATGGTGCTTTAAGTTTCTTGTAAACTGTCAATTATATGATAGAACTATAGTATGATAGAACTATAAATAATAATTCAATTTTAGGGTTGTTCCTTGCACAAAAAGATCTGTAATCTACCATCATAAGGACCATATTACATTTAATGGTGCTTTGGACACCTTGCAGCTTAGTACTGTAGCTCTGGTCCTTTTGTCATCTTTTGTATTCCTTGGAGGAAAGTAAGTCAAGTGAGGTTGGTTAAGTAATGACAGAATGTTCATCCTTTGAGTGAATTGTTCCTGTAGTATCTTTAAATCCTGTTGTATCTCTTACTATAGAGTTTGACAGAAGGTATAAAACACTGCTGTCTCTATCTAGTTCTTGTCAAATGTGTGTTTTGTGATTATGACAGTGTTCCAGCATGGATTTGTAGAGCTGCACTAGGCACAGGATCTCAACAGTGTGTACGGACTGTTCAGATTTGATGTCTCTATTTGAGTATGCTGACACTACAGAATAGGGTTAACACACTATATTGAATGAAAAGTGTTTACTTCTCTGCAGTAACCGGTTGTTTATTGTTCCTTTCAGACGACTAGAGGATCTTACCTTGTAGGTGGTGGGTTATATGCACTGCTTGTATTTGACATCGGCCTGCGCTGACAAACCGTGTTTGCACTAGTGCTGGGTGTTAATGTAAAATTGAATATTTATATAGATTTACAGTTTTATTTTGATGGTGATATAGAATGAACTACTGTAACATAATATTGCGATGGTTTAATGCCCTTTTTATTTGGCCATTAGGTTTCCTACAATAATAGGGCATATTCACACTTGCACTAAAATATTCGAATATAATATCTGTGATTTAAATTGAATTCAAATTTGAATGGAATTAAAGTTTGATTCAAACCAGTAGTAAAAATATACAAAAGAAAATATTGTATATTACTATTAGGGCATGTTCATCGATTAATCACGGTTAATTACATCTAGAATAAATGTTTGTGTTTACATAATAAATGTATGTGTATTAATTTTGTATTTGTAAACACATACACATATATTTAAGAAAAATATAAAAATTAATACATTTTTATATACTGTATAATTTAGATTATTGGTTAAATATATAAATACAAAAATCTAAATATTTCCTAAATATATATATACATGTATGTGTGTGTTTGTGTTTATAAATACAAAATTTATATGCACAGTACACAGACATATGTTATGTAAATACAAACTTTTATTCTGGATGCGATTAATCACGATTAATCGCTTGACAGCCCTAATTACTATATATTCTTATGTTGGCTGTAAACATTAAGATTAAATAACATTTTTCCTTCTTAATTTCAAAGCTGTAAAATGTAACTTTTACCAATTTGAAACATTTGGAAAATTGCAGGTTAGTTTCGATACTTAATGTGTGTTGAAGTCAAGTGACGCAAACCAAACAGCTTAACTTAAAATAACATAAAACCAGTAAATGATTATTGTAAGCTTAGTGTTAAAGGGGTAAGGTAACGAAATCGTTTTAAAGACTGTTTTCTATACCTGTTTAGTGACTGTTACAATGTTTTTAACTAAAAAGTTAAACAAAAACCGTGCCTTTATTAGTTTTAGCTATACACACAATTATTTTATTTTTATAGCTACTGTTTATCTCCCAGCCCTAGTTTTATCCTGACTGCAAGTGGGTTCATGCCTTTTAAACCAGTCTAACTTACTGAATGTAGCCCAAACCACCGCTCTCTGCCCACACTTTTCTGCTGATCTGAGACCAGACATGGGGTTGCCTTTAAATGTACTGTTGTATTAGATTGTTGGCTCACATCAGCATGAAAGTGCTGAGTTCTTCTGCTGAGTTGCATGACAGTCGTATGCTTGCAAACCTCCTGGTCATTAAAGTGAGAGGTGAAGCTCATGAACACAGAATGGGGATGATAAATTTTACCTGATGTCCTGTTTCACCTTTACGTAAGAAAACAGCCCCAGCGGCTCTGCGTTTGTGATGAAGTATTCATATAACCTCGCTTTGTCCTCTGCCATGCCAACACATGCATCTATAATGTAGCCATTTAATCAAAAGCTCGCTCTCGCTGTCTCTTCTCCAAGGAAATCAAATCAGACAGGAAAAAGCAAATTAGAAGATGTAACGCTTTCATCTTTCTTTTTATCTCCCTTCTGTGGAAGTGATACATTTTCTCACTTAGTCAAAGTATTCATTTTCGTTTCTATTTCAATTGGAGACTGCTGCATAAGTATTTTTTCTTTCTTCTCTTCATTGGCATCTGGATTAGACTCAAACTGTCCTCTCCCTGATGTTGAGAAGAAGCCAGCCTAGATCAGATCCAGACATGCTGGCATATGTTGGCAGGGTTCAGGCAGATTTTTTACCTTTCCTTTAGTCTGTGCAGTTTAATACTCAGTCTGTTCTGGAAACTTGGCACTAAGCACCTGTTTCTTTGCCCGCCGTGAGGTCTGAGCTTGTGCTAACATTTACTCTTGAAGAAGCACAATGGTGTGTGTATTTGATTGCTAACATACTTATTCACTATTTGCTGATCTGAGATCAGTGTAATACTTCCATACGTAGTTATTAAACTAATTATATTTGAATGAACAAATCCTAGATCAGTATAGAATGAAGGGTTTGAGGAAGTACAAGTATAAAGTGCTCAGAGGAAGATTTCTGCTACATTCACAACTTAAAGTTCAGAATAAAAGTCTTCATTTAGGAGAACTTAACTGTTTCCAGATCCCTTGGTGAACAGAGAGAGAAAGGCAATGGCCTTAAATCACATATGTTGTGTTTTATTGTAGTATTATAATTACGTTTACGTTAATAACACTGACATATTTGCATATTTTATAATATGTACATTGAATAAACTATTCAAGTAATCATTGATGCACATTTTGATGTCATTTACATATCAACTTTATCTAACACATATTTAAATTGTTTTGATTGGAAGTAAATGCTGTATTTTTGTTAGAAGCATATGTAAGTATATATTTTTTTACAAATGTAGTTAGGGATCAAACATCGCTAAGATCTCAGACCCCTGGATGTAATTAATGAATTTAAAGCCAGTGTAAAAACATGTATTTTATGTAATGCTAGCGTGGATAAATCTGCAACCTCAGAACCAAGTTCTGTGTATGCTGTCATGAGTTTAAGGTTTGAATCTTGTTGCATGTTACTCCCTCACTTTAAACTAAATATTTCCTCTTCCTCTCTCCTGTTCTTGTGCTTGTTTTTCCTTTGCTTGTACGCCTCTTTCACTACTATAAGCTTACAGCATGTTCCTATTTGCTGACACTTCTTGTGCTGAGTGAGTGTGTAGATGTATTAGTGTGTATGTGTGATTGAGTGAATCTGTGATATTTAACTGGAGCTGTATGTTCACATTGATTCCCTGACGGGTCTCTGTCTCCTGCAGGCTCCCAGCAGTCTCCTGGAGGCTCTCGAGCAGCATCTGGCCTCTCTGGAGGGAAAGAAAACCAAGGAGCTCTCTGCAGACAACAGGTACAAACACCTACAGACAATTATTTAACAAAATTTACAATACAAATAGAAAAATCCTGATTCAAATTAATCGATCAATACTGCACTACTACTCCACAGACTATTTCAGTGTTTTAATAAACTAGCTGATCTTTAAACAAATTGATTCTTAGAACTGATCCACAAAACTGACAATGAATATACAGTATATGAGTGTGCCTTATCCATTTATATTGAGTGAGTGTGTAATTAGGTTACTTTCAAATGAAAGATGTATAGTCATATTCACACTGTGATGTTTTAGGAAAGACAGCAGCATGCACTATAGGAGTGAATCACGTTGAATATCATTGCACATGTATACAGGAAATACAGTAATTACTGCCAAATCTGCTTTGAAAGGAGTGTAGGTTGCCATAGAGATTAAACAAAATAACAAATGACATGTTTTTTTCTTTTCGTGTTTTGAATAGTGTTTAAATGGGCTTCAGTAAAGATCTATAGTGACAGTTTTGTGTCTGTTTTTGTGTAATAATGTGGATTAGGTTAACGATGTAACAATGTAATTTCAGTTTAGACAAAGTAATTGGAGAAGAAATACCTTTACAGTCTTAAAACAGCATTTTGTCAGTTAACTTCCCCAAAACTGCATCTTAAGCAGCCTTAAAAAAGTATAAAGTATAATCTGGAATGATTCTCTGCCGAACACATTAGACTATTATTCCTCACAGCTTCATCTTTATCCGGTCACCTCAACGTCTAGAATTACCTTGAGTATCTACTGTACAGCACTTAAGAGCAGAGCTGCAGAACTGTGTGGTAATAAAAACAATAAAGGCGGCCACTTCGATCTGATGAGATCACCCCTGCCCTGAATGCACATAGAGGCCATGAGTTCTTATTTGTTATCTGAATATCTTTCTACAGAGCAAATACTTTGTCCAATGCTGTGTCGTCCCTGTCCAACACGGGAATGTCGTTTAGTCGGATGGATGAGAAAGAGAAACAACAGGCCCTGGAGGAAGAACAAGCCCGTCTGCAGGCGCTCAAGGTTGGCCAACAGTCTCCCATAATCTCCCACAGTGTTCTTTAAAGGTCTTTTGACACTTGAAATGGTTAGCGTATGGTCATTTTAACACTTGGTAAATGTTATTCTGTTTCATGTTTCACACTGTTTGACTTGGGGATAAAAATTGAGTGGCAGTGGTGAGATGGTTCTCCATATTACCATCAGTTCTTTGAAACGGTGATAGTTTGTTGAAACCTGCCAACTGAGAACAGTCCCACCTACCGCCTGGAACAGCTACGGTTCAACAGCTGGCTATAAATGTAATAATAAATGGTGTTCACATAAAACAATGGTTTAGAAACTGTGAAAGACTGAACGCCCATGTAATCTACGACAGCCAGCGGCTACTGTTTTTTTTACTGACAGATGGACTACTAGATAAACAAAGTCAAAGTCATAAAACATTTTATTCATGAAATTAAATTTGTAAAAGACACCTAGAGCTTGGGATGATACATTAGGGACTTATAAACCCCTAAAGTCTAAAGTAACCCTGACTTTTTGATTGGACGAGAACAGAATGTGACTTATTTTAAAAACTGCTGGGCAATCTTTGTAAAACCCTTGAATTGTTAACTGAAAAAATACGTTAAATAATTCCCTCTTTACAGTAACTGTTAGACATTTTTAACAGCTTTCCTCTGATGCTGAAACTCACTGTGTGAAAGTTTTTGCAGCATGAATATTTAATGCCGTAAGCACTGAGGCTGTTTACAGTTAGTTGGTTGTTGCTAATCATTTGTTGTAATAATCTAGTATGCCACTGTTTCACACTATTTCGTATTTGGCACCACAATTCAAAGTGTTTCATAACCCGGGGTAAAAAGCAGTACTAAGCGTCAGATTTGGCTTAGCCAAGAGCAGTTTTTCAAAAAGATAGTCCACCCAAAAATTATAATTTTGTCATAATTTTAATCATCCTTATTTCATTTAAACCTGTAATTACTTTCTTTGATCTTCAGAACCAAAGCACTTTCTGGTTACAAAGGCTCTAAAACAACGCCATGTGACCCATGCTGTATATTTCAGGCATTCTGTAGGCATACAAGTGGGTTGGGTGAAAGAATATATAATATGCAATCCGTTATTTGATATAGTTTTTGGAATGTGCTTTTTCTGTGTGCACGTTCACGAAAACAGCTGTAATAGATGCATCTCAGGATTTAATCATTTATCATTTTTGAGTTTCCTTTAAACTTTAAACCCACTGTCTTGTGTAGTGTGACGAGCTTCTAAAAATGGCCATATTGGATCCAACCATGATGGATTCAGCTTAAAGTTTGGGCATAAAAGTCAACATTTAGTTTTTGGTTATTGTCCCTTCATATAAAAATATTAATGGCAAATCACATTTTCTTGTGGAGATTTTTGAGAAACAGAGTTTTGGCAGATTTGGAACTACTGTTCTGGGAACACTGTGTCCTACGCACAAAAGTGTGTGTGTATGTTTGTGTTGTGTGTATTTACTTTATACGCCCTTGTGCTTCAATGATTAGCCTCCAGCAGCAAGTGGTCAACAAGGTTCAATCAAACTCCTTTGTCCCCATCGGGAGGTACTGTGACTGTCATACCTTGTGGGACACGCACACACACGGGCGGGCAGGATGACAAGAAAGTCAGTGGTCTGGAATTTCTCCCGGATGCGCTAGGGCTTTGTATCGTAATAGTTTAAACATTCAGAGCAATTTCAAAGTCCAACATCAAGTATTTACACAGTCCTTGTTGAAATTAGTTTGCGTGAAATTGAACTGGTGTTTCTTTGTGGGTTATTGTGTTCTCAGCATTCCTGAAGGGGCATACACAGAGATATCGCACACATTCTCACACCTACTGTTTTCTTTTCTTCCTACTGTTTCTTAACATTTCAAAGGACATTTTGAAACGCACAAAATTCAGTAACGTCTACACAGCCATGTCGCAACCTACTTCCTTGTTCTTTAGAAACTTTATTGCTGAAACTACAATATAAAATGTGTGAAAAATTCTCTGCAAAGTGGGGCACTTTTAACAGTAAACAAAGCAGTTTTAATCTATTCCCAGTAGCTCACAAAAATAGTTAACAAAAATATGCAGTTACCCACGTTTTGCCATACATGAACTCTGTAAAGTAAATACTGTCACACTTAGAATTTGTATTTTTTTATATATACATATATATATATATATATATGTAAAATAACTTGAGATATACATGTATATATATTTTGATATTTAATAGTTTCTGTGCTAGTATTGGTGCGGGTTATTTTAAAGTTCATCTTTATGCAGATTAGCAAGACTTGATGTGGGGAATAGCAGTGGGTAGAATTGGTTTTGGTTGATCAAATGTCAAATAGTTTTGCTGGAGAGGTTTGATTGATTTAAAATATTCTGTCCTGGATGAGTTACGGCAACAACCCTGCATACAGGTTTTAGTAAATTAACATTTTTTCATTGTACTTCTATATAGTTAGTTAAGGCTGCCCCAGCTCTCAAAAGAAAAGCTCAAACCTCTCTCAATTTGACCATCTCTTACACAGCCACAACACGAAGGTGGCACATCTAAAGTGTAGCTGACTGACACTGCAGCTGCCGGAGTGGCTGTAATCAGTCTGATTTCACAGAGCTCAGCTGAAGGAAGTGCTCTAGCTGTGCCTGTCTGCTCTACAGTGTCTGCAAAAGAACAGCACTCGAATGAATTCATGTGTGTTTTCAATTCTCTGATTCTCTGATTGTGCTTTCTTATGTGTTGGTGTAGGACCAGCGTCTGAAGGAGATTAGCATACATACCCCCTCTGCCTCCCCCAGCACACAGTCTATGGGCAGTGCCAACAACCACACCACGGGCATGGACCTATTTGCCAACACCACAAGCCCACCCTCCTCTAACAGGTTATTAACACACTATACACGATACAATGTACTGTAACATGCTTGTGTATATTACTGCCCAGTGGTAGCTACAAGATTTTAATATTTCTTTGTGATGCTCTCTGTGTCTTAGTATTCTGAACTGCTAGGAACCTTCTTAGCTCAGTGACCATTTTAGCACAGTTTTGAAAGGGGGCAAAATCCAGTCACTGGTTCAAATATCTTACCAAACTCAAGATATACAAGGCCTTTAACACACATGGCCTTAAACACACAGGGATGGTTGAACAAAATAGTAGTATGAGTCAGAGAGGTTGGGACTAGACACGCTTTGATTAATACCTGCTTTTTGTTTCTTACTCCAGTCTTGATCCGTTAGTTTTATCATAAAACACTGCAATACAAAATGTACAGTAATGGCCAACTTTGAACAATTGACATCATTACTCTTTATTCAGATATTTTATTAAATAATCATTACAGAATTTTAATGCATGTTGGATTGGTGTGTTTGGAGCAAGTTCAGCTTTGAGAAGAATTTAAGGAGGCGTGAAAATTTTTTACAACACATACAAGTTTTTAAGACATTGTCAAGAAGAATGACTGCAAAATATTAATACAAGAAAAAAATAATCAGTTAAAATTGTAGTCAATAGCCCTATTCGGACATTTTTTTTCTAGGGCCGTAAGATATTTTCACCATTTTAATATTCATGTCATCCAGAATGTCTGTGTTTTTCCCCACCACCCACGTTAAAATCCCCGACCGAATTACCTACTGTTTTTTGACAAACACCAAAGTTTTGTAATAATTTGATTGTCGTCCAGATCCAAAACTCTGAGGTAATAACAGGTGATCAGTCCGAAAGTCGTTTTATAAATCTGTTAAAATATAACTTTGACCCTTGACAGCCACCGTACGGATGCGCATTTCCGGATTCGCGAGATTACAAACTCACACATCCACCGTAAAATACTGTATATCTTCATCTGAACACTTTAGTTTTAATCACTGAGGAACCATAAACAGTGTTTCTCATCTCTTTGAGGAACACTTATATGTATACATTATTTACAGTCAACTTTTTGTTTTCAATACATTTTTTGCATTTAAGAGTAAAATCCACATTCATTAATTACTGTAGTTTGACTTTTAGACAAATCATTTTTTGCAATAAACCAAAATTATGTTTAGCGCATTTTGTACCATACACCTCACATTAATGATGGTTTAATCTTAACTGAGGGGGCAATTCAAAGCAAATGTTGTACAATTAGTTACCCCTATTGTAATGTGATTGTAGCAGAATTTATTACTTTTCTGCCTAAACTCTTTGTTTCTCTTATACAGCATGCCAAACATCACCAGTGACCTGTTTGACCTCCAGCCTGCCTTCATCCCTGCCGTGCAGAGTACTCCTATCACCAACAGCAGTGCCTGGGGAGGTGCGGCCCACTCCATTCACACACATAAACTTCAGCCTCCATCACCAGCACTTCCTTTAACACATTACCACTTGTCACTGTCCTTTAATTTAGTCTCAGAAAAATCATTAGATTAGATCAATCCTTTGTTAACTTGCTGTAATTGTTCACATTGTAAATCCTAGTGGGCTGTCTTCTTAGGATGTACTCCAAATGCCACTCTTTGCACAGTTTTTATTAGGTGTACAGTCTGGTGATTACAGTAGACGTTTATAGGACATTTTGAGGCTGCGCCTTCTGGATCATAAAGTGATATTTGAAAAATCCTACTTTTGTGGATCTTAGAAACACATGAGTAGAAGGCCGGGAGACTGCAAGTCCACTTCAGGAGTGGCATTTGGGAGAGCATTTTTAGGTATCTTAGGGGTGTGCTCACACTAGGCACGGTTGCTCTGAACCATGCCCGAGTGCGACCGCCCTTCCTACTCCCCGCTGGCCTGCGCTTATTGTTACGATCCGGACCTGGGCAGGCTTCGTCATTACAGTGTGGCTGTTCGGATAAAAACCGAAAGAAGCACGCCTCTCACAGCACAATCCGGATGTTTTGTGACTTGCTTTTTTAAATAATTTGTTACGCGATGACATACTGCTCTGCGCTCCGGCACGGTTGCGCTCACACTATTGCACATTGAGCACATTTCCTCAGTCAGGCCAGGGCATGGTTCAGAGCGGTCACACTACTTAAACGAACCAGGTTTAAGGTGTGAAACGTGCCCGGGCATGGTTTGATTGGGACAGTGTGAACAGGCCCTAAGCCTACTGATGCCCATTATGAGCTTATAGAGGCCAAAATGCTGTTTACAAAGACAGTTCACCATGTTTTTGAACACAACCAATGACTTGTTTTGTTTGTGTTTTGTGTTCCCAACCCTCCCATCCTGTAGATTTAGAAGTGTGTTTTCTATATATTCAAAAGCATGGCTGAATCGTGTGCAGGTCCACTGAGGGATTATTGCTGTGGCTGTAAGCAGTGTTGAGTATCAAAGGTTTATATTCAGCAGTTCAGCACATCTGCCAGGGTAGTGTGAATTGAGGACACAAGGTGCAGAGTGTAGACACACTGCCAGACTTTTAACTATGCCAGAATTTGTAGGTCACAGCGTGCATTTGGATTGTGTGCTTCGCAGCTAGCGGGCAGGTGTGCTGAGGGCACGGCTGGTCTCGCAGTGAGACTCAGATCTGCAGGGACTCACATATAATACAAACAGCACAAAGTCACACTAATGCAGACAGAAAGAAGGATGGAGGAGGGAAAGACTGCTGAGCAAAGAGCCACAGGCACAAATTTAAAATGTTTGTTATTTATATTAGGAGCCGTACAGCAACAGTAGGGGTGCATTGAATTTTACAGATGCTGAAAATTATATTAAAAATTATCTTTTTGCCAAATGGATCGGTGGTAGTCACTGACAGTTCTCCAGCAGATATTTAAAAAAGATTGAAGTGGGTTTTCCCAAATGTTAATTCCCAACATCGATCGATGATCTGTAAAACATTGTTAAATGTATTGCAAAGAATAAGCAAGTTATTATAATGGTATTGTTAATTTTATAAATAATGTTATTACAGTTATAACCGTAAATTACTATATTGTGCACTCCTGGGTTAGCTGAGAGTGAGAAACATGGTTAGGGAGAGGGGTTTTATATTAATATCTCAAAGTAACATGTTAATTTATCGTCATGATGATATATCAATATTTTCATTAATTTTTTTAATTTTCATAGTGTAAGAATTTTTAACCTGATAATTGTCACAGCACAAATTGTTTATACACATGAAAATGCATCTGAACTACTGTTTTTATTTTTATATGTTAGATATTTTTTCAAACATTTTTAAGTCTTTAAAAAACAATTGTTTAAGTATTTTTATAAATTACATTTTTAAACATTTTTTAATAATCTTTTTTTGTTCATGCTTATTGTCATGAAAATTTGTCAAATATTTCATATTGAGTCTTATACCTTTCCATCAATTTTTAGTTTTTAATGATTAGGTTAAAAGTCAACTGTAAAATATTAAAGACAATAGGGAAATAACATAGGTGTTCCTCCTGAGGAACGGTGACAGTTAACAGGTTAATGTAAAAAAAATTGTTAAAGGTGATTGACTAACATTCAGAATAAGTATGAGAGATGGCAAAATATACTATAGCATTAGGTTAGTGCATGAGAATAAAATTGTGCACCAATGTTCAACAGTAGAGAAATATGACTTCAGTATATAAAAAAGCAGCATGCATGTCAAATAGTCCAGATTTAATGAATTGGATTCAATGTAAATGGCTGCTAATGAGGCATGATAGATGCTGGACAAGAGTTCTCATTAGTCTCTCTCCTGATGAGATTCTTGAAGCAGTATTTCATCCAGACAATTTTTATATTAGTGCAGCAGTACTTCTCAGAATTCTCCAAATGTGTGTGACATCTCTTGTGTCTTTGCATGTTGTATGTGTGTTACTCTCAGGTCTAGAGAGCAGCTCTCTTCATCCCATGGCCACCATGAATGTAGATTTTGATGCTGTATTTGGGACTAAAACGTCTGATAGTGACGTGAAGCCTTCAGCTGGTAAAACATTACACCAGTGTGACTATTAATAACCGCGCTTATTAATCTTTTAAGGTTTTGCTGCTGCTTAATACCTGCTAAACTTAACCAATTTAACCATAACTCAAAAATAAAACTCTTCTGCTGGTTTTGCTGTGTGGTGAGTTTGTGGAGCTTTAACGGCTGGAACGGTAGTAGAAACTGTGCAGCCGGCTGCACCTGCCTGCAAGATTTGGTTCTGGAGAATAGGGAATTGCTCAAGCTTTTAATTTTTTTTTTCACTCACTCACTCCACTGGTCCGTGGCTTTAGACAGTCTGTTATCATCCCTTCATCCATTCACTGTGTGTGTGTGTGTGTGTTACTGGCGGCTGGGTGCTGACTGACATTTTCTCCATCTGTTAAATGCCTATCATTACACACCTTATCTGAACAGACGCACACACGCTTTTACTTACAAACAATCTCGTACTCTGCCCCTTTTCCTTCCTCTTTTTCTTACCTTATTGCAACCCCGTTCTGCTCTCTTTACTGGATTGTGATGGCTGATGTGATCTGATGTGGTGAGTGTACTCCTTTTTTATCTTGGCCCTTCTTTGTTACTGCTGGCGAAGCAGGAAGTGGAACTGTATAAATATGGCATGTGTCAGCAGACTTCCTCTTGCTCGCTCTGTTCCCCTGCTCTCCAATTAACAAAACCTCTGTTTTCGGTTGAAGTTGACTTTATGTCTCCATAAGGGGCAAAAACAATGATGGAAAAAACAAGGAAGCTGACATAGATTTTTTAGTTTTTTTAAGGTCTCCCTACAGTATTATTCCAACCTGATCTCATGAGAAAACGTAACGATTTTACAAGGTGGCGATTTTGTAAGAATTAATATTGAAAGTGTGATTATTATTATACAAATGCAAGAATACCACACCTCTAAACGCTACTGGGGTCAAAGGGTTTGTTTGTAAAAAACATACAAATTCTTACAAATTACCCACCTGTAAAATAGTTACAAATTGCTATGAGATTGCGTTGTATTATTCTTCAAGATCTCAGAGTGATTCCTGACCTCGTGGTCCGCTGTGGATCTCTGTGGTTCTTTGTCATGCCGTGAGTGACCTCATCCCTGCTGCTCACATCATTATAAACATCAGCCGGCATGCTTTTTCTTTGCGGCTTGTTTCGCTCATGTCTCTCTGCTCCCTCTCTAAGGCTGTGGCAAAAAACATGTGATTTGTCACTCACATTAATACTTGACTGTGCTGTTTCATCGATAAAGTAATTAAACTTCTCTGTCTTTTCCTCTCAGGTTATGATGCACTAGGAGACTTGTTAAAGCCCCAAGTGACGGTTCACAGTCAGGCTCCTGTAATGCCTCCTCATCATACAGGTGGTAAACTACTGGCCAGTGACCTGGACTCCTCTCTGGCCAATCTCGTAGGCAGTGAGTCTCTCTCTATATCTCCCAGTCTTATTGCTGTATTTGTGTGGCTTTCTTTATTTACTTGATCATCCCTGACCTTCAAATTGCATTTGTGCTACTGAGAGCAGAGAGTCAGCAGCCATATGGTCCTAGACGTTGTGTATGGTGCTAGATGTATGTGTGTGTGCGGCGACTGGACAGAGATAAATTAAACCCAGCTTAAGAGAGATGAATTGGTCTCTGATGCCTTCAGTGCTATATGTCTTCCAGTATTACGCTGAGGCTGTGTTATAACAGTCAGTCTCTCTTTTTCTTTCTTTCCTTCAGACCTGCAGTTTGGGGGAATACCAGGCAAAAAGTAAGCATTCGGATGAATTATTTACTCTAGCTATACACTTTAACACTGTCTCACAATGTGTGCATGTTTGCGTGCAGGTCTGATATGCAGTGGACTCAGCCTGGAGAGAAGAAGCTGACCGGTGGGACTAACTGGCAGTCGAAAACGATGAGCAGCACCACTGCCTGGAGCCCTGCCCCCCTCCCACCTGCCGCCATGCCACCTGCCGCCATGCCCGTGCCACACATGGTGAGGAGACACACGAGCGCACATGCAAAGTACACTCATAATGAAAATATGTCCAGAAAACACTTGCATGCACACACTCATGCATTTTGCTACGCATCTCTCTGGATTATTTGATTCTTAAGGGTAAACCATAGCATTCTGTGTAGCATATCTTTGTGTAATGACTGTATAATTGACCGTTCTTGCATGGCTGTGTGCTAGTTTTAACCCTCTCTTATGACTCTGTGGTTGTTCACTCCACACATAATATAATTTAACCTCAAATCTATATCTAGTATGCATTTATTTATGTATTTGATTAGTAGTCGTGTAATAAGTACAGGATCATTATCGCAAAATGAAACCCTGCAGTTTTATTTCGAGATAATTGGCAACATTATGAAATTGTCCCTCACTTATTGTTCAGACATTCGCAGACCTTCTTGTAAACACACACACTAAAGAAACACAGTCACATGTGCAATCGCATACAACAAGAACCACTCACATTAGACATTATAATTTTATTCACGACTATTCAGATAGCAAGTTCTGTAAAGTCAGTATGAACTGATGGTTTGAGAAGACTTCAGGAAATTGAAGTGTGTGTTTACTTCCTGTTCTTGCACTGTAGTATTGACCTGGCCGGGCAGGTTAAACTGTTATTGGGTTCTTAGATTAGTTTTTTTACTGTTTGCATGTGTTCATGGCCTCTCCTCTCTCACTTAGACTTTTGACTTCTGAACTACGTAAGCTGAGAGAACAGATGCCCTTGAATGAAAGAATGACTAACCCTCAATATATCTCTCTGTCTCTCTCCACTTCTTTTGTGATCGTGACTTTCTGCACTGTTTCTTCTCATGTCTCATGTCTTCACACTCTATTTCTGTCTCACTGTTTCTGTCTCTATCTTTTTTCTCGTGCTTAACCCAGCAGACTGGAATGTTCTATACTGGTTATGTAAGTACCTCCTATAACTGACAGTTATCTATTAAAGTTCCTGGAGCTGGGATTGATTCTCTGGTTTACTCAGCTTTCTCTCTCTTTCACACTTCACCTGTTCTTCAGCGCCTTGTTTCTTGATTTCTGTCTTATACACTTTGGTCCAGTTAGTTGATGAGAATAACAAATGATTTTCAGCACCACAAATAAATAAAAAATTAAATTGCACAATCAAGAAACAAAAACAACAATTAAATGCTGTAAAAACATTTCCACAAACCAGTACAGAATAATAAATGCAAAGTGAATAAAAAAAGAGAAAAACTGTGCGATTTACAATACTTACAATACGAACTGAAATGAATTAACAGCAGAATAATGTGTCTTAAACACAAATGAGCTGTAGTAACCAACAGAGCAGTCTATCTATTACGAATATACGTTTGCATTAATTAGATTTTTTTAACTGCCACTTTTTCTTATGCTTTTAATTGCATTTTATTTTAAGTTATGAGTCTATGGCTTTGATTCTGTGTAAATAAAAGACTAATTTCGAATTTGAGACGAATTTGTCGTATACTGTAATGGCGAGTAATTGGGCATAGTCTGGTGTACTGAGATTACAGATGTGTTTTTAACCTGATAACTGTCACAGCAGAAATTGAGTATACACATAAAAAGGCACTGCTGAACTACATTTTTAGAAATTAGGTATTTTTAGGTATTTAAGTCATTTTTTTTTTACATTTTTAAGTATTTAAAAAAATAATTATAGGCATTTTTGTAAATTACAGAAACGTTAACATATTTTTAAATTATTATTTTTGTTCATGTTTCTTGTTATTAAAATTTGTCAAATATTTTATCTTGAGTCTTACCTGTCCATCAATCTTTAGTTTGTCATGATTAGATTTAAATTCAACAATGAAATATTAAAGATAGTAGGGAAATAACATAGGTGTCCCTCCTGAGGAACGGCGACAGTTAACAGGTTAAAGTTATTTACAACAGCTTTGCTGGCTCATGGCTCAACCACGCTAAGTACAATTCAGTCATGTTACAAAAGTTGCTTGGAGACCTTATTTAAAGTTTTCTATTGCTTTAGAAGGTTTAACAGTGGTCATTATTGCTCATTTATTGAGTCAACAAGGTTTCAGCTCGTTCAGTTTCATTAAACCATATACAGTACATGCTACTGTAGAGTAGCCAGACCATTTCTTTATAGACACGGTGTAAACACGTAAGAACTAATGATATAAGCATGCAATTTCTTAAATCTTTTATAGACTTAGCCAATCATGGTAAAGCAAAACCACTGGATTCAAGATTTCTTGTGTGTATTTGCTCAGTAATAAAATGTATTTACTTGTTAATGACCCAGTTGTGTCTTTAATCATGATAACTTAATACAAAACGATATAAAATAGCAAAAAGGACATGATTAAAAACAATAAATATTTACTGTATTAATGCTAAAAGGAACTAATAATACCTATGATAACTTTGCAGTAGTTATTATGTCACCCACTAATCGCCGTTGCAATAAATACAATGTTTGCTGTAGCACAGTTTTTTACTTGAGCTTGTTTGCCACAATGTGTGATTATGGCAGCAATTTATGCTCATTAAAAATTCTGCACGGTACAAATGCGAAGGGTGTTAAAATACATTATTTTATTTTAGATTATTGTGAATAGGCCTTTGCACTGACTTTTACTGCTTTCTTTATCCTGAGTAAGTGAAAAAAGTACCTGATAAAAGCAGAAAATGTTATTTGTTGATTTTTCCTGTGACATATGGATGTTTGTTTGGTCTCTCGTGCCCTTTCTGTAGCATTCGATGTATTTCATCTTTGGAACTTTGACTTGCAAACCAGACTTGTGTGTGTTTAGCGGCTGCAGTTTACTTAACATGGATATAATACATGCTAAATGCCACCTGGTAAAAATCAATGCTTGTTCTTTGCCAAATGAGGTGTTAAATATAGAAAAATATTGAGCGTGTTTGACCGTTATTCAGATCAGGTTATCGTTTCTCAATTAATCTATATCATATGTTAGTAGAGGCCCAACATATTTTGTGCTCCAGAGTGCAGTTTTTGTGTTTATTCAGTAATGCTGGTCTGGGCAAAGAAGAGTGTAATTAAACCAGATCTGACATGATTAGACAGTGACAAGGGTTTTTCTTTGGTACAGTGGAGTACAGAGGTGATTGTTTTGAGTGCATCAGTGTTTGAGCAGCTTTTTTTCTTCCTCTTCAGGCTCCTGCTCCCATGGCGTTTCCCATGACAACACCTCAAGTGCCTGTGTATGGAATGGTGAGTATAACCCAATACCTGAAAACATGTCTTGCACAGCAAAGCCTATTATTATTATTGATGTCTAGATTACAGAGAGAGTAAATATGTCAATGCTGATGTAAAAATGTAAAATGTAAAAATGTAAATATGTAAAAAAGTCAATGCTGTGTGATTGTGGGGGTTTTAGGTCCCTCCTCAGCTGGGACAGATGGGAGGGGTTCCAGTGATGACCCAACAGCCCATGTTATACAACCAGCCAGTTCTCAGACCCACTAACCCTTTCACCCCCATCCCCGGAGCCCAGGTACACTTATAACAGTTCATCCAGTTAGCCGGTTATTCATACCATACATACAAGATACACGAAAGCGTGTATTTTGCAGTTTGAATAGAAGCGTCTACATGAATGAATAATTGTATATAGATGTAAAGTAAATCAGTAGACAACCTATGTGGGTGTGTGGTTTATCAAAACAGCATGCTTAAGCCTGGTTTATACTTGACGCGTCGGCATGTGTGCGTTGGTTTGCGCGGTGAAAATGACGTCATTGCGGAGTACGCGTGGCGTGAAGACCCCGTTAGGTGGTGTGCACGGCACATTTTGTGACTGCGGAGTGACTCCGCATCCGAAGATAAATGACTTTTAGACGTCTGTACCTAGACATTTATGGCCCTGCTGTTTGCGGTACTGCTTTAGCTTAAAAATTATGTTTTTACTGAAATATTTTTTTATGACAAGTTTAACATTTGTTAAACTACTTTACATGCACATATAAATCTTCATCATGTATGTAATAGTCTAATGTACTATTTAAATTTTTCATGTTAGATACCAATTTAATGTCAATACATAACTATATATAGATAAATATGTGTTGTTGTTGTTCTTCTTCTGACTTTTTTACCGCTGCTTCCGAGGTTTTAGGAACAGTTGAAAACCCAGTCGCCCTCTGCCGTTTTAAAGTATAAACGCCTCATTCATTTGGGATGGAGCGTGCGCAGTCCGTGCTGCGGAGCCACGTCGCGAGTATTAACAAGGCTTTCAATGTAACACCCAGTGTACAGCTTGTAGCCTAATGTTAAGTTGTGCACACACACAGATACAGCTCTATGCCTGTGGCAAGTATAGATATGTGCTTTGCATTATGTCCACAAGCGTAGGGCGTTCAGCCTTTGCAGTTGGATTTTGGAGGAAAGATGTTTTTGCATCACTGCAGCACACAAGCTTAGAATTACCATAATGTGATTGTTGATGTTAATTTAGTTATATAGTTATTGTTATTGTATATAGTTATTTTTTGAACCAGTTTAAGCTAGCTTTTTTTGCTATATTTTTCACATCAAATACCAGATTTACTTTTCATTTGTGACTCTGTCTGTGAAAACCAGGCTAAAGTCTCAAAATCTAATTAAGATGGATAAAGAGCTTCAAAGTTTGATTTCACTTATAAAAAACATTATGATTTCAATTTTTGACATGTCATTAGTCAGGTGTATATTAAAGATATCAAGATTATATTTTCACGTAATGTTCTTTACATTATGTAGGATGATTTTACATAGAAAAAAGTAAATCACAAAAAAAAAAGACTTTAGCTAGTTTTAGACAGGGTCACATTAAGTTAGTATTTGTTTTGCCTATGGCCGGTGAGTTATTGATTTGTTTTGCTTTTTCATATGGTGTTTGGAAAGAGCCTTTGTTGTGAGACTTTTTTTCAAAACACTGTTTTTTTTACGTGTTTCTGTGCAGATGCAGTTCATGTAGTAGCACTTCAGCGGATGGCTAAAGAACATCAAACCAGTGGGAAGAGGATCCAACTACCACCAAATAAAAGGAGCGGGAAACAGACATAAAGAAAGAGAGAGCAAGTGGAGAGGAATGTGTTTGTGTCAAGAATGCTTTACCTCATTGTCTGAAATGGCTCACCTAACACACACTCACAAAGAGCTCACTATATTAGTGAGGACATCTCATAGATTTTCTTTGTTTTCATTTCAGGCTGATGATATTATGAACCCCATCCCTAGCTCAAAAGCTAACCCTCACACAAACCTGTGGACCTCATTAAATTTAAAGGAAAACATGATTTGGCTAATTTATGAGCAAAAATAACCCTCAAAAGTAGCTAAACCTGTATACGCACACTCAGACCGAAAGTGAGTGTTTCATTATTCATCTCTGGAGGTTCATTTCTTTCCTGAGGCACTGTGTCCACTGGCAGGTGTGATACATCATAGAAATTGTGGATTTTATTGCTGGTCTTAAATTACCATGCACAAAGATGCTCTCTTTCACTTTAAAATGAGTATAAATTGAATCTGAAGCCCAGCACAGGAGACTTGTTCTTGTTACTGTCATTGTTTTGTTCTCTGTTACCAAGATTTCTGCATATCCTATGCTGTAATGATTAAAATGTCCTAGACTTGTGCAAGCCAAAACAAGGCACGTTTCTAGATCTTCTCATTTCAGAACAAAGAAAGATTTTTTATAGGGGCTTTGTCACCCCTAAGCACTTCACAAATGCATTTATGTGTTACAGATATATGACACTGAGCTGGTCTCTCATAGCTAAAATGTTAATAGTGTAGTATTAACAATTAATCTTACTGTTACTCATGGTTCTGAATGGTGAGTCAACTGTGTGTGTTCATCCCGGATTGAGGTTTGCCTTTTCAGACATACGGTGGTATTGCACAAACACACACATACCATTTGCTGTTGCGTCAGTCTGGATGCGTTACGTGAGCCACATTAAGAGCTCCTCTCCCTTGCCTCCCACCTTGTTGTGTCACTCCCAGGACACTGATTAACATATCTGTTCTTGCTCAGCTGTGTGTTAGCAAAACATTTTGTGCATTTACAACCACACCTCTCACTCTTAAGACCCCGCCCACATCTTCCACCCACCCAGGAAGAGAGAGATAAAATGATAAAAATGTTGGAGAAGGGCATCTGACCTTATTAAAGTGATTCTTTTTATATTTTTTTATTTGTCTTTAATTTTAGGAATATGTACTTACTTTTTTAAGTTTTAAAGAATTACATTAAACCATGATCTGTTTTGCATTGCCAAATTATAAAATGTAACATTTGAAGTCTATAAGCTAGAGTAGTAGCTAGTGTCCCCAGCCTCTGACATCACATTTTCTTCACAGACACGCACATGCCAAAATCTGAACCAAAATCAGTGGCTAAAGTCTACTTGGATATTTGCAGATCTTTGTAAACAGGGTGTCTTTTTTTATTTTTGCTTGGGAAAGCCAAAGTGTTTTCTGTCTTGAAATCTCTTTAAACCACTTATACAGCAGGTTTCTAATCTAGCCATACCATCCCATGATTCCTGCTCGACTTCTTACGTAGCATATGCAGTGATGTTGTTTAGTCTTGTGTGCTGCGTGGATTGGCAGTCTGGCAGTGGAGACTTACCAATGGCTGTGCAGTGTTAAATGGGCTTTATGTAGCTTCATTTCTTTCTTCTTTCACCTCCTTTTCCTTCGGGGCAAAGAGCCAAACATTGTGCATGGCCTGGGAAAATGTCATATTTGTCCTTGTGACGTTAAAAATAAGCGAAGCTATGCTTGAACATTTCTTTAGACAGAATGATGTTGTGGATGGGCAGATAGAAGACGTGTGCTTTGTCCTTTTATTTTCCCAAGTTGCGTTGGTTCAGCTGATGTAAATTAGAGCTTGACCATCCGTCCGTTCATGTCTGGACAAGACATCACAGCACCACAACTTGCTGTTCCTTCAGATAGATCCTGCTCATGCTGTGTGACGACCTGCCTGTTTTTTAGTAGGAACAATGTACATCATGTTTATTCATTTGCTTGCTTCTATATTTGTGTGTATTACTTCCGCAGAGGTTAAATCATTATTGAACGGCTTAACAAGCTTGTAAGGTTCTCTTTAGACTGTCATTACGGGTCTAAGAGGTTTGGATTGAATGAGGTTGTTTTTTAATACAGGCTCAGTGGTGATGCTCTCACTGGGTTTATAAGGTAACAGGGCTCTGGGGACAGAGGTTTAATTAGGATCTGTTTTATTAACCCATCACCGGAGGGTTTGTGTGTGAACATGAGCGAGAGCGCGAAAGAATGATTGTGAGCTTTCGCGAGGGTGAAAAATCTTAAGACATGTTAAGGTGCTATTGCGGGCCAGGGTTTCCATGGTAATCTTCGGTTTCAATCCCCTGTGGTGTTAAAAATCAATGGTTTTGGCACAGGTCAATGAGGCCAACACGTTTCTCTAAAACTTGAAACATTTTTGTTTAACTTTTCATAAATTAACTGCCCGGCTTGTGGGTTTTACTGTCTCTTTAAATCACTGAGAGAAGCAGTTCTTCTTGAGCAACCTTCAGTCTTGTCAAGGTCACTTGAAACTTTTTGACTTGGACATGGGTTGAAGTTTTCCTCAGATTTGACATTGTCTCAAACCCTCTAAATGGACCACTGCTCTGCGAATAGATGTCTGTTCCTCTCCCTCCCCCTGGTGGTTACTGTTTGCTTAATCCACAGTTTGTAATGTGTGTAATTTGTATGTAGACGGCTGCCGGTTTGTGTTTATTAAAACAAGCTACTCCGCAGCTTCAGATTGAGCCTTCATTCTCAGATCGACTTGGAAATTTCTTCATATTTCTTGAGCACTTGACCTGATTTTACACATCCAGGCTCGACTCATTAGCTGTCCTGGTGCTCAGCTCAGCAGTGGCCTCTCAGAATCGATGTGTCAGCTTGTACCACACGTCTCGGACCTCCAGTGGGGATAGTTGGTGTAATAAGTTGGTATCCAGGGTCTCTTTCATCTTAATGTTGTCAGGAGCAGCCTGGCTTCTCTGACTTTAATAACATGCATGCTTTCTTTTTAGATCCAGATTTTTCTTTAGGTAGGCTGTTTGTCCACTGCATTGTGTGTCCAGCGACACATTCTTATTTGACACATATCTTTTTGTTGTTTATTTTTCTTTTACAGAGATATTTGCATTATATTTAGAAATTTGTATTCAATAAGGCATTGTAATTCCTGTGTATCCGCCTGGGGTTTCAAGGCTGTTTTTGTTTTGCCCATTTATCATCAAACACCAAAAAGGAGAACAACACAAACCTCCATGTTTATGCTGATTTCCCCACTGTACATTTTTTTTATATTTATTTATGCAGACCATAATGATTTTTATGCAGCATGATAAAAACAACATGCAGACGTCAAGAGATTGTTTAACCTTTTTCTTGTCTTTAATTTTTGTCTGGCTTTTATTGATATAAATAAAGTCCTTTTTCATTGTTGTTTGTCATTTTTATTTGTTTTAATTTTACACATCTCATTCATCTCATCAGTTTGATGCAACATTAAATGACAAGCAGGAAGTTCTTTGCTCTTGATGGTAGTTGATTTTGATATGTTGGATGTCTAGTTCCTTTATACTGTATAGGTTTTTTCACATCTTGGAATTGCACTTCATGCCTGCCTCGTGGCCCATAATGCAGGGTTTTTATGAACGCACGTTTTAAATACCTGGTCAAATTTGTGTAGTGCTGTGATGTATTTTTTATGTCTGTCAGTGTGGCATTTATGTTGAATCTATTGCACGAGTTCACTGCAACCGGATGCCATCCGATTATTACATTGTAACATTTGAGGTTGTGGAGACCAGGAACAATCAACCAATGTTTTATTGTAAATCTTCTGTTTAAAGACTGAAGGTACATGAAAGCAAACTGGAACTAGAGCTGATGTATGGAGAGAGATGCTGTACAAAAACATTATCCACCCTGTGATCCTATTTCTTACTGTAACTTTACAGTAAGTCCCAGCAAGCAAGCTGTGCTGTACTTGCGTGTCTGATTGATGGTTCCATGCATCTACATGATAAAATAGTCTCCAGAGATGTGTGTATTCGGCTGCAGTAACACACTGGGGTGACATTACAATAATCTATGCACTATATCTAGGATCTGTTTTACTGGTAACACTTTGCAATACGGTTAATGTGAATGAACAATACTTTTTACAGTACAGAATTTAATAACCTTTGTTAATGTGAATTTAAATATACTAATATAGCATTTTCAATTTAAAGTTGTATCTGTTAACATAAGGTAGTGCAGAACATGAATAAACAATGAACAACAGTATTTGTAATAACATTAATTAATGAATTACCAGCATGAACTAACAATGAGCAGTTATTCACTTAATTTTATCAAACAGGATCTTATTGCAAAGTGTTACTTATTTTATTTGCCTAGTAACATAATTGGACACAAACACTTTTCAGTATTTTTAGAAAAACTGACTCGGACACTATGGCTGGTTGTGCTTGTACAGCATGTCTCTCGAGACTGGAAAAATCCTTGTATCAGTCAATGAAGAAAACCTTTAATACTTATCTAATCCTGAAACAAAGCCCTCATCATCACTTACCTTTGGTTTTCCTGTGAGCTTCATTAAACAGCACTGGTGGAGGTTAATGATCTTATGATACCAGTCTCTCCTGAACTCCTTGTATGCCTGCAACGAGATGCTCGACCCAGGACCAAGAGATGTGATAGATTTATCTTAATTTATTTTGATCAATTTAATTTGTACTTGTTTTCTTGCATGTTTTTGTATCTGTCATGCCTGGGAAAGTTTCACGGTTCCATGTAACGTTTGCAAAGTTTTATTAAATATGGTGCTGTTTTTAGTAAGCCGTTGTTGTTGTAGTAATGGACGGGTTCTGTGTATATCTGTTATTTTTCTGGTTTATCAGTGATTGGTTGTGCTGATCTAGTATGTTAATTCTTTCTTGCAATTTTGCTTAAGTCAGTTTTTTATGTTGTTTCATTCTTTCTTTCAGTCTTGGTCTCTGTTATGTTGTCTGTATCTGTGAAGAAAATTTATGGTTGCAAGTCACTAACCTAAACCATGAGTGAATGCCTTGCGAATAAATGGATTTAACGCTCACACTCACCAGTTTCTTAATAAAGAACATTTTTAACAGATTTTAATCTTGACAGCTTATTCGGAGCATCTATTAATATTCATATACGTAGTCAAACCTTTATTAATTGTATCAAGATTCCTGGCTACCCTTCCAGTTCTTTTAGATTAAAAGTGCAGTTGGGTTTGAAGCTAAATAAGGAGTTTAAGCTTCTGCTGTGGATACGTTTTATCTTTCCCAAAACCAAGCACTAAATGTCACAGAAACAGACACAAAAGTGGATTCGATTTGAAACAGAATCGTCTACTAAATTCAAGTCCAAATCTGTAAGCAGAAATTTAAAAATGTGTTGGTTATAAAAAATAAATGTGTGATGTTTTCCTCTTTTCTTGTGAAATATGAGATGTTTGATAAAACAATTCAAGTGTCACTGTTATTATTGATCATAATTCATTTTATGGATTAAAACTTAATACATGCACTTCAAAGCTTATGGACACAGATTTGGCTATTTTACTTACGCAGCCTGGTATTACTGACAGCAACATAAAATGAAACATAGCCGTACAATCTCCTTGAACAAACATTTTTACCAGAGACCTTTTTTGTTTTAGCAAAACAAAAGCTCACACCTGAATCCCATAGAACACGTTTGGGAACATCAGTGTCTTAATAGGACCAACCTACATTATCCAAAGTATAATGAAAAACCTTGATTTACAATTAAGAGAAAACTCCTTATTTATGTGATTTTTAATTCTATATTTGATATGTGTTTGGGTGTATATATCCCTACCAAACCAGAATACACTAGTCACATTTTCTTTCATTATAACCTACAGTAGTATTGTGCCTATTCCAATTCATTTAAACATGACGCAAGCTTATTTATTCTTTGGTCATTGTTAGTGAGTTATCTGAGGCTCAGCTGTGTCCCAACCCCCACTGACCACTCTCTGTCTATGCCAAAGCCTGGACCCCAGGAATGTCACACTCTCTCAGATAGAAGCCAACAGCTGTAAGGGAAGAGAAGGAGAGCGTGTGGTTCTTGCTATTTATAGAGTTCATTCAGAATAGAAAATCTTTCCCTCGACGTGGTTGTTCCTTCTGGATCTCTCTTCTGAAAGTTCTGGAGAAACTTCACAGCGGCGAAGGCGTTCATAAGTACATGAGGTGAACGAGGCCAGAGCAGATAAACAAGCGAAGAGTCTCGTGATAGACCGAAGACCAAAGACGACGTAAATTTCCAACAGACTAGAATGGCTCTAATGTGTTATAACAGAGGCTGCGGAGGTCGATTTGATGCTGAAAAAAACTCAGATGGTATTTTCAAACTTATTTTTATTCTTATATTGACAATGGAGAATATTTAGTCTGCATTACTTTAACAGAAAATATGTATTGGTCATGCATGTGTAGGTCAGGATTTGTGTTACATATATCTTAACACAATTTTTATTGATGTTAATGAGGTGTGTTCCTCTTGGGGACCATGGGCTTAAGTGTAAACTTTAAGTGTAAACTTTACAAGTAAACTAACTTGTAAACTAAGATTTTAATTTGAAATAAGACAGTATAACAGCATCTGGTACTACTTTATAATTGAAATTTAGAATTCAAAGAAGTGATAAACAAATGGATTTGAATTGTGTGTTTATAGAGACTTGTTGTGTGTTTAAAGTCTGCAGCACATGTTGCTAGATGTTCAAATCAAATGATACTTCCATAAATGGCTGTTCTCTAAAGACCTCCCCAGCTGGGCTACTGGGTACTGTTATGTGTTTGGTTTAATACAGACAACCAAAAATAATGATAGGATTAAATTTCTGATTTCTGCTATTAAAACTATATTCTCTCTCACTGCCTGAAGATGCCTGTTGCCATCACCCTGGTGTGCCAATCTTCCACGATGCTTTAAAGGTGAGCACAAACTGTTCAACAGCATCACATTGCTAATAAAGACCCCTGGCTGCTTTGTTCAGGCTGCTGTAACTTAATAAGCACAATGACGTGTTTGCCGAATATTCATATTGTGTTTTATTGTGTTCTTAGCTGTCTGATGTAGGTCTTTATTTTGTTTTTCTTCTCAGGGTTGGTCTTGTTGTAAAAAGAGAACGACAGACTTCTCAGAGTTCCTGTCAATTAAGGTATGCTTATACTATGATAATCATGTTTAATATTACCCGGCTTTTCATGCATTGCACAACAAAGTGACAGAATATGACTCAGCCATCCTCAAAATGGAAATTACACTTATACAGCAGATACAATATCTTCAGCCTACTGGAGTATATTAAATTACATGTGTCATCACACCTGGCTGAATTATTAGGTGCAAAATCCTTCAATTTAGAAAAGTGACAGAATTTATTACATACGCTGTACATTTTGTCATGTAGCAGATGCTTGTATTCAAATAAATTGTTAAAAATGTAGAAAAAAATAAATAGCATACATTACAGCAGAACCTGTATTATCAGTGCCACAATGCATAATCCATACAGCATAAGTGCAATCAAATCAGAAGTGAGTTATTCATAGTAAAAGTAATAACAGTATTCATTGTTCATTTTTTACATCACTGCACACATTGTAAAAGAATGCATAAAAGACATTTATATTTGCACATTTGTCTGAAACATGTAATTTTCTGCTCTGGGTATAATAATTATTTGCGCCAAGTCAGATATTGATTGGCACATTGCGCCCTCTGTGTTAATCCTCTCAGGGCTGCACCCGCGGGCGTCATAGTAACGAGAAGCCTGAGGAGCCGCTGAGGCCAGAAGTGACCACCGATAAGGGAGATGTGAAACAACACAATGAAGAAGAAATTATTTACCAGGGACCCAAATCAGCAGAAGCTCTGGAAAAAGAGAGACCCAGGTATGTGTACATATATATAGTAGACGCATTAATGTGTCAGTTCTTTATCAAGTATAATTTACATATTCTATCACAAAACACTGTAATAAATCATTTAAAACAAACTTCCATAATTGTATTTCTGACCTATATTTTGGATTTTATGATTTTGTTGAGTGAGAGTTATTTTTGGGTCATTATCATTGTTTGCCCCAGGACAATATTCTAATTATGAAGATTCTAATAATGAAGAAACATTGCTACAGTATTTATGTTTTATATAAGGGGAATTAGATTGCACAGATTTTCTTTGCCTTTCTAACAACATTATTATCAACCAATCAAATTTGAGAAATACGTTTACTGTTCATGTTGTCTACAGAAAGTCTACAGTGATGTTGTTCCAGGGTCAACAAACTATAAACTACTAATCAAATCTAAATTAGGTGGAGTTTTATATTTTGTAAGAAACCATTAAAGCTCTAAAGGTAAGGTTTAATAAATTTAATCATTAAGGAATAAATATTTGCATAGTAATGATTATTAGATGCTGGCCTATTTAGTCTAAACTTCAGCCAAAAAAATCTTTTTATGAGCTGACTTTAAATAAATAGTTCAGTGGTTCCCTCCATAAAACCTCTTCAAATCATAAAATTAAATTAATTGAAAATTAAATTTAGGTTATGTTATGTTTATGAATAAATGCCCTTATGCACATAAATATGCACATACACAAACACATAGTAGTAATGCATTAACTGACAAATCCAGTTTAATATGTCCGAATTCACATACAATAATACATATTTATTCATTCACTGTTACGTACTGCAAGGCTGCTCTAAAAGATTTTTTATCAAAAAGTTTTTGTCATTTACCTGACACTACCATAAATAAATGTGGTGGCCCAGTTCTGGATGCTGATTAATGAAGAATTCCAGGTGAAATGTTAAAATGCTTGCTGTAGTTATAGCTATCAGAGATCTTGTCTCGGGCAAAAGTATAAATGCAGTACACACACTCTCTGTCTTTCACATTCTGTTCCTTTCATCTTACTAGCATTGAGCTCTACAAACGTCTCCCCCTCTGAATACAAAATTTAGACAAAAGTTTCTTTCCAATACATCTCCTGTCGGTTTTTAGATAAAGGCAGGCACTGACATGTTTTTCAATTTCTCCCGACAGTTCAGATGAGCCAAAGTTGAAGCTGAACGTGAAGATCTCTCCATCTCTGGCTCAGATTGTAGAGAAACTGGAGATCACTGAGAAGGAAAAGAGAGAGAAGCTAGGTGAGTATTCTGAGTTTGAGCCCTTTTACAGCATCTACAGACACAAAGTTGTCTGTAATAGAAGCAGTAAAGCAGTTTTGTCTCTTTATTCCAAAATACAGACCAAAAATACTGAATACTTACACTGCATTAACACATTTTATCCAATAAAATGTTCTACATTCATAATGTTCCTCCTGTATTGCACATAGAAAAAAGGGAATTGCCTATTTTGATTAAACATCCTTTCCTAACTTAATGCTTTATTAAAAAATATCAACAAAGAAAAGAAACTCATAACTGTCTGACACAATTAAAGGTCATTTCATGGTCATGTAAGTCCCCAACAATAAAACTGAAGCTAATTTGATCCCCACCAGTCATCTTCTCATTAGGAATCACATTAGGACCCCTGTAAAAACCACATAAATACTGTAATTGCTGAGAGATCAATTGGCTGTTCAGTAAAGATTAAAGTTTATTTTATTTTTCAAATATTAAACTTTGTTTTTCATTTCCTCTTTTTTCTTCTCCTTCACTGTCTCATAGAGAGTGAAGCCGTCTTTGTTGGAGTTAAGTGCAAAAACACAGGATGCAAATCAGTAGGTGCTAGTGTGAATGTTTGTATGTATATTGTGTGTACATACATGTGTACAAAGTTCATGAATTCACAGATACATCTATTACAACATACATTTAACAAAGCTTTTTACAAGCCCTACAAGATTCCTGAATTCTAACATTTTTTGTGGCCACATCAACAATTCACAATGTTATTATTCCATGTTATGATGCCCTCTAATGGACATAATGAAGAATAACACTGCAGCACTACATGTAAAGACCTATTCTACTCTGAACTAATCCTGGCCCTTTGAGCATCAGTCTAAGAGAATTAATATAGGATCAACATCCACTTATTACTGGTTTTATAAGAACAGAAGAGGCAACATGATGTTGAAAGGACAAAGCAGATTACCAAAGCTATAGGTTCATTTTAATGATGTCTGTTAAATAATCTTATCGGAAGATATTCTTAAATGGATTAGTTAGCTGAAATCCTGAAACTTCATCATGTTAATGCAGTGAATGTTAATTACTCACAGGAGCTGTTCTCTGCTCCAGGCGAGAACCGAATCCTTGTAACAGGTTAATAACATGTTGTTCCCCATTGAGAAAGTACAAAACATTTAGCTGTGTTACGGCTTCCCTCTCATTTATCTATTTAGAACAGATAAATGAGTTTGTTATCAGCTGTGAGGGCAGTAAACGAATGAGACTGAGATCGTGTTGAAACACTCGCTTTATAGTTTTAATTGTCTAAATGTGCTGTATGAGTTAGTGTGAGAAGACGTGCGTAGGCAGATGAGATAATACTTTTAAATGCGGATTTTTTGTGTACTGTGTGAGCACAATACCAGTACAATACCAGTGAGTTTCCACAGACTTTATGTAACTGTTTTAGGAAAATATGGAATTATTTGTGTTTTTAGACCTATCGGGGTCCAGAGACTGATGCAGAGATCTGCTTACATCATCCTGGAGTACCAGTGTTCCACGAAGGGTAAGAAACTTGTAGCATTCAAGACTTGTTTGCAAATGTGACCCAATCTTCGCCCATTCTTAAAGTATTAGGAAATATTTATTAAAACTCCTAAAAGAAGCCTGTTTTCATAAAGCTTCTCTTGTGGTGAGCTGGCATCAGATTCTCATGCGCTGCCCCATTCAAAAAGAAACACAAAATTAAAAAAGAAGCAGTGTTCATACTGTCAGTAATGTAAAGACATTCATATTATTTTGTGACCTTACAAGTGAGATGCATAATAATTATGCCTGTCAATCACTGTCTAGATACAAATACTGGAACTGTTGCTGCATAAAAACCACTGACTTTAATGCCTTCTTGGATCAGAAGGGCTGCACTGCAGGCAAACACTGCTGGATCCCAAAACAGGTAAGACCTTCTGGACCCATACAGTATGATCATTGTTTAACAAAAATTATATATATAAAATCATCATACATTTCAGAGTCTTATTAAAGAATCAGTATGAATTTTGGAAGGTTTGATTTTGTTTCCTTTGGTGTGCAGGACAAAAAGAAAGTGGCTTGCCGGCATGATTGGCACCAGACCGGAAAACAGGTCGTGGTTACAATCTATGCAAAAAACTCCAGCCCACAGCATTCCTATGTGGAGGCAAACCGCACAGGGGTGAGTTAATCATTACCTGCAACCATTCAAAATGATTCCACAGCTGTGTCAAAAGAGTCACTCCATGTCAGCATCAAAGGAGTCAGAGTCACTCCACATCAGCATCAGAAGAGACAGAGTCAATCCACATTACCATCAGAAAAGTCAGAGTCGCTCCACATCAGCATCAGAAGAGTCAGAGTCACTCCACGTTAGCTTGAGAAGGGTCAGAGTCACTCCACATCAGCATCGAATTCATTCTACATTATGTTCAAAACAATCAAGAATGGCTCCACATCAGCACAATTAGCATGAAAGGCCTTTTAAATTAATTTTGTGTGTGTTTCTGTGCACATAGAAAAAACAAGTATCTAATCTACCAATGCATGTGTTTTCTGTCATTTCTATCTGTAGTTAACATGCCATATTCAGTTTGAGGGTGACAAAGTGTTTCACAAGGACATCCACTTGTGGGGGGTAAGATTACTGTACATATACATTTCAACTTTTATGATTTAGCAACACCATACTGATCCCAGGAATCTTAAATAATATTTATTCATAATTATAAGTATACTGGTTATATTAAACAACCAATCTGTACTATCTCTACTTAGGTGATTGATGTGAACAACAGTTTTGTAAACATGGTGCCCTCTAAAGTTGAAGTGACCATGAGGAAGGCTGATGCTGTAGCCTGGGGAAAACTGGAGAACCCCAAGCACAAACTTGAGCCGGAGGTCACCAATGAGATGGACAACCAAGAACAGAACGATGTCAAACCAGATTGGGACATCTCAGACGATGACATCAGTGAATCTGACTGGGAAGATGAGGAGGAGGAGGAGAAGAAAGTTAGTGAGAAAAAAGAGAAGAAAGATGAGAATAAGTCAAATGACGAACCACCCATGCTGGAAGAACCTGTTGATGTTCCCCCAGAAAAATAAAAAGGTGTTGTCAAGCATAATTTATGTATTTGTTTACAAATAAAACATGGTATTTATATAGATATGGGGATGCTAATTATTTTCTAGCAAAAGTTTTTTTTATTCTGTTTTTCCTGATAAAATATATGTAATGTCTTGTGGCCTTCACTTTTGTACATCAGCATCAACAGTAACAAAACGTTGATGTTACTGTACGTTCTTAATTGGAATTGAAATGTGGTAAATAATTTGTGAGCCTGTAAAGATAATAAACAGAAACACAGGTCAAACAGCAATGGCCACGCTTTATTTTTGCTTCAAGTCAACAGCAACAATCTTGAAATAGGTGTGTGCAGTCACTCGGGGCTCAAGGCCATGGAAGCTTGACTGCAACCATTTATGGCAAAATATTTTAAATTAAATGATAAATAATACAGTAAGTAAACAGTAGTCTTAACAACGAAGAGGACTGGATACCAGCAAAAAAGTCTTTTTCTGTTCACATAAAAATTAAAAAATACATTTTCTGTTCATAAAATAATTGCCTTCCTCTTGTACCTGATTAACACAGTCATAAGCAATGACTTGATACATGGAGATGATAACATGATGAATGTCTAAACACCACACAGCAACAATTCATCACACATCAGAAACTTTTAAACGAAGACATGCAAAAAACAAACAGTTAAAAAATACAGTCCATCTTTTAGGAGCACAAGCACCACCCAGACTTCTGTATCAAGATCACATCTGCAATGTCTTCGTTTTTGTACACAGCAACACTGCTAGACTTTGGCTCACAACTAAGAAAACAAGTAGGTTGTCTAGTATGCATTAATTTATTTTAATGGAAATGTTACGCCGTACCATTAAAATCTTAAGAAATACTGCTCGTGAACCAATATTAAGATAAAAGTTCAAGTTTTCCTTTACCTCTGGGTTTCCATTTACAGTAAGACTGAACCCTGAAAATGGGCAACATCTAAATCACATTCATAAAGTTTGATTACACACTCTCTTGTAAATTCCATGAATTAGACACCCACTTTCATGATAAAAACAAACATACACAACCTTGAAGTTTGTCTTTTAAGATTTGTTTTCTATATTAAAGTGCAAGGCGAGATAAAATACATTTTGAAATGTACGACATACAGCATCACTTTCTTTTACAAGATTTCCCTGCAGAAATAAGGAAAGTATAAGAAATAGCTCACTTTAAACCACTGCGTTCCATTTACTGACTTGGCACAAGATTTACGGCACTGAAGCTTCTAGAACAACGGCTCAATTGACACACTAGTGATACACCATCACAACTTGGCTGACGATCGAGAGATAAAGAGAAAATAGACCTTTTTCTGCATAAGGGCATGAAAGGCATGCAGAAACTTAGATGGTCTTCTTATAGAGATATACAGAGACTAAATGCAGATTTCTAACTATTTAGCCATTTTGACAAATATTACAGATCCACTATACATTCATTCATCAGGATATTCATATTTGCTTTTCAATAACATTTTTCAGCTTGATTCAGTTTAAATTTGTTCTTTTCTTGTTGTTCAGATGGCGACAGGACGTGACAATATAAATCTTTTTATATCGTTACGTTTTCTCTGGAGAGCAAAGGAAGTTTTGGGTTTGTGTCTGACGGCTTAAATACTAAGAAAAAAAGATGAAAAAGAGAAATGTTTATCATGCTTGGGAACTGCATTGTTGAGAACAAAGGAAAGTGAGAGAGTGGAAGGACTGTGAGAGCTCTGGTCCACTCCAGCTCTCTGATGATGCTTCCCATGGCACCATCAAACTATCCATATAGGCTGAGAATAAACCGGAAACATAACCACAACAGTAATGCAGTGCTGGGCCATGCCCCTCCGAAAGAAGCTCACAAACACTTTGGGGTGGGGGTAGGATGGATGTCTCAAGCCCTCCCTAACTGGACATGAAGCTGCATCCCATGGGCGAAAGCGTCCTCACGGCAGAGGTGCGGTAAACCATTACTCTTCTTCAGTTGCCTGCAGGATCCACATCATACGTCCCGCCCTTGATATCCCAGGTTCCTGCCAAATGTGTTAATAAATGAATTTAGGTTGTATTAAGGATGCAATATTCTTATTATTGGGTTCACTGACCAGTCGCCTGCCATGATTCAATGATACACTTCAATGATTTTATATGATATTATTAAATCATTTAAATGTGACCCAGTGTGTAAAAATCCAGCTAAAGTCAAATTTCTTTTTTTTACATAAAATCATCCTACATAATGAAAAGAATATTCTGTGTGAATTTAACATTGATATCTTTAATATTGTCTGAGTAAGGTCATGTCAAATATTGAAATCATAGTGAAATTAATAGGTAAAACCAAGCTTTGATGCTTGTTATCTCAGAATTAGATTAGATTATCTCAGAATTTAGACGTCAGCCTGGTTTTCACAGACAGCGTCATAAATAGTAAACATGCTTTAAACATTCTCCTAAGGAAAAGTTTTATAAGATGATGTGATATAAGTATAACCAACAGGATATCAACATGCCACTGTTATGGTAGTATTGAAGTATGTAGTATTGTAATAAATTGTAGCAAAAAATTAGTATTACTATGGTTATTCACCACGATTACGCTGTATAGTTTATGACAATATCTATTGCTGTAGTTCTCCACCATCAGTAGTGAATTTGTCTTTTTCAGTACCTGAGAGAGAACTGCTAGACCGCTGCTTATGCAATCTTTCTTTCTCTTTCTTTCCCTTGGGCATAATTTTCAGCTTCATACTGCTTTTCCCACTTACACGAGATGATTCCTGCAGCGACACACGTACAGGAAACTTGAAATACATCAGGTCTCTATTACTAAAGCACAGCTGGAAATCTCAGTCAGTTTAATTAAATGTGATTTTTTTACATCTAAAGTTGAGCTAAAAATGAATATAGCCGTCTTGAAAGCTTTGTACGTCAAAATATTTTTTTATGGAGAAAATAAATTTCTCCCTATATTGAATAAGAGAAATTGATGTGAACTTAAAAACATCACACATCATGACTAACTGAAAAGATAAATGTGAGGCACACCTCCTCAGAGCAGTGCATGCTGGGACAGATCCAATGAATGTCCTCCAACTTTTGTAACTCTGTGCTGAGACTGTCCACCGTGGAAAGAAGCTCCTCTTTTTGAGAAGTCTCCAACTGCTACACACACAAAGAAAAAGTCATTTCAGACTATTTCAGACTGCATTACATCTGTGGATGAACATGACAGAGAAAGCGGAAGATAAACGGTGATGTCTCTCACCAGTAGTTTTCCTTCCAACAGCATCTTGGTCTCTTGCTGAAGGATTTTACTGCTGTTGACAATGTCAACTGCTGTACTGCGGCTCAAACCCTGTTAAGAAACGCACACAAACGCACACACACATGGTCACTTCTCAACCCTGACTTTAGTTTGACTTCCTGCCACCTCTTGCTGTTCAGTGATAAACACATGGTGTTGTTTAGTCGTTCACTGGTCAATAGAGCTCCTGTGGAGAACAGCTTGAGCAGCTCAATGCAAACATAATGAAGCTCCAGCAAGAAGAAAAGCATTGTGGTGCACTTGATAACCTTGACACACACACACGCATCTATGAAATGATGTATACTATTCTGAGAATTTTCTAATCAAAAACCTTTTACCAGAATAAAACCATACTGGTAGCAATTTATTTACAGTCCTGTTCCACATGTACATACTATGTACTTACTGTGTAACTACATGTAATTACCATTTTTTTGTTGGTTTAGTAGGCTGTTGGTGCATGTACTGTAAAATATGCTTTTGTTTGTCATTTAATATAAAATAATCAGTGAATTCAGAATCTTACTGTCTTAAAATCATACTTTTTTTGCACACTGACATACATATGTGCACAGTAAATCTCAGCTAATTATGTATCACAGCATTCTTAACATTCTCAGCTATTTATCAGTAAATATTTCTAATTATTTAATTTTCACACGTGTGCCTTATCTGATGTGTATCTGTGTCACCTCAGGGCTAGAAGGTTTGGAGGGAAATGCTTCACTTAAAACCGCAGCACTGGCATTCACCGCGTGAGCCAACTCCTGCTCCACCACCTTATGACTCTTAGCCACCTCCCGGATTCTACAAAACATTCAGCAACAACATAAAACATGTTTGTCCACTACTTAAGCCTTCAAATTAGCTTGTAATTGTGAAAGCAAACTCATTACGCTGATTGCAAATTAGATTATTGTAATAAAAGCAATAATTTAGTGACATTTATGACTAACTAGAAGTCATGGGTAAACAACATACAGTTTCTTCAATAGCCCTAAAATATTTATTGAATAGTTTGTAACAAATTAGAGAATTAACTGTAATGTTTTTTATTGTGTAGTTTCATTGCTGTTAAATTAGAAGCAATTTTTGTGCAGGTGTCATCGTGGTCAAACAGGTCCACACAAACACACCTGTTGATGAGTGTGTCGGCCACTAAGCCGAGCTGTTGGACCTGAGCACATTCTTCCTCTGTTAGATACTCCATTGACTGTTGGGAGTTCAGTCGAGGCCGTGGAGGCCGGCTGTCACCTTTACGTTTGTCTTCCCATGATTTCAGCGTGCTCTCGAATGCCTGTTGCCATTAAAACATGCAATATTAATAGAATGCAGGCCATCTATGTACTAAAAGCATGACTGGTTTATTACTGATTTGGTGTTGGTTTAGCTGGTGAACCAGTATATATGTTCATTAGCAAAACTAAACTAATGAAGCTCGAGAAAAAGAAAGTCTTGCTTGCTAAGTTAGTTAAGAACCCTAGTGTTGACACTAGGGGAAAATTCTGAATGCATGCAGTGACTGTTCAGTGTGTTAGGCAGAAACATAAGTTAAAAGACAGAACATGAGATCACTGACCCGGTCTCTGGTGAGCATCTGCGCTCGGTTCTTGTGGATGATTTGGACGATGCCAGGCGGCTGAATCCAGGCCTCTCCATCCACCTGCACAGGTACACCTTCATCACCCAGGATGGTGATCTTCACCTGCCGACACTGGGAGAGAGTCAGTGTCAAACTACACGTGAATGGATGTATTTTTGTGCACAGGTGTCAATTTTGAACAAAGTAATGAATTAATGAAGTTATACATATAAAAAGTTATTTAATTGCTACATGCTTTCTGTTAAGGGAATAGTTTAATTTTTAAAAAGTTTATTAACCTGTTAACTGTCACAGCAGAAACTGAGTATACACATGAAAATGCAATATGAACTAAAATTTAAATTTAAATTTTTAGATATTTTTTCAAACATTTTTAAAATTTCTTTTCATTTGAGGTATTTTTTAAATGACATTAACATTTTTTTTGTTTATGTTTATTGTTTTGAAAATTTGTCAAATATTTTAGTCTTATATTTTATTCTTGAGTCTTAGACCTTTCCATCAAGTTTTAGTTATTAGACTAAAATTCAACAATAAAATATGAAAGTGAATACGAAAATAACATAGCCGTTCCTCCTGAGGAACGGTGACAGTTAACAGGTTAAAGCATTAAATATAAAGGTGTTTTTCATAAAATAGTATATAGAAGCTAAAATTACAAACAAATACATCAGCAACATAAGTATTATAAATATTAAGAGCTATAATATCTGAACTGATGACACTGTATGTGTGTATGTTTGTGCAGACCTGGGCAATGCGGTGATGCTGTATGTTGATGACTCGAGACATGGCCATCTGCATGCTGCCAAACACAGCCACCACCTCCAGCTTCTTGTCATCAAATGATGGAGCCCCAAAATTCTACATAAACAATAGCAGAAATACATAACACCGCCCACTACTAAACCACAAAATCTCTTGAAATCTCTTGAGATTTGAAAAGCCAAGTCTCTTTTTTGGTTGCAGTGACATATTGGTACTGTAGATCAGACAGGTCTAAACCCACATATAGTGTATAAAAAATATAAGTCCAGCTATGAATCACTCAATGCATACATAATATAATATTATTTACATGATCCCAGACACTGTATTCTTTTAGCTACAGTAATAGCCTTTATTCTTCTGTATATTTCCCACTGATACTTCAGGATGAATATATTTTGTGCTGTTTGAATTTGCTTTGTGTTCAGGTGTTTAATTTACATTCTTCAGCATTCTCATCTTTCCCTGTTTTCCTCTATTTATTCTACACCTGCTTACATTGTTCGCTTTGATTGCATCTTTCCCATTGATATATACCACACTGCAACTTCTCACACTGACAAATTTTATTGTTCAAGTTCAAGTTTATTTGTATAGCGCTTTAACAATGTAGCACTGTTTCAAAGCAGCTTAACAGCAGAATAAACAGAATTACAAGCAGGGAAATATAAAAGCTAATTTAATAACTTATATCTAATATCACTAATATCTAATATCAGCAGTCTCCTAGTGAGCAGTCCAACATGGCGACGGTGGCAAGGAACCCAAACTCCATTAATGACTGTATATATATATATATGGAGAAAAAAAACCTTGGGAGAACCCAGGCTCACTTGGAGGGTCATTTCTCCTCTGAGGCATCACAGCTGCAGTCAGTAGTTTGATAAAAATGATTTGATTTAAAGTCATGTACTAAATTTGCTAAAGTTTGAAGCCGTGTAGGTCTGATGTTTGAGCTGATCTGGAATTGTATTTGAAAAATGATGATGAAAGCAATTGATGGATTGATGACTGGTTGCAAATGTGGTCGATGTATTCTGAGAGCTTTATTTGCACAGAGAAACTAAGACTGGGCTGTAATTTATTGGCAGGTCAGAATATTGAGATGTGCTGATGATAAAAGCATGTCTCTGATTCATGTGTACAGCTCTAAGCTGATTCTACAGTTTGTAAACTACGGGCGCTTCAAAACTAAAGTGCTGTGCTGAAGTTGAACTTCATTGATGGACTTACATTGTCCTCTTTGGTGCCGCCCCAGAAATTAATTCCTCCTGCATAGCTGGGGATGTTCAAGACAGCAAGACCCTGAAGACTCGGCAGGGACATGGGCACTCCATCACACTGCAAAGAGAGAGAGATGGGCAACATGATGTACAGTTTCTCATGAGCATTTGAAAATATCAAAAGTATGACGGAGTATTATTTGTAGTGTGTGCAGTAAAGTGAGCACTAGTGAGGTTACAAGAGGGTAAATGCAATTCAACCTGTGTCCTGTATGCTTATGCTCTCTTGTAGTTCTACTACTAGCATGGTGCTAACAATGGTACGTTCATTGTTTTTTCATATCGATAAAATGCAAAGCCTGAATGCATTGCAAGTCACTTTAGATAAAAGATTTGCTAAATGAATGAACGCCCTGTGTGTGGCATGTGTTCATACCTCTAACTGGACTCTCTGTTCCAGGTTCTTGTAGGTTTTTTGCAGCAGTTCTTTGGTTCCTAACACGCCGTACCACATCATGTTTTTAGTGCGACTACTGTTAAAAGCATACAATTTCAGTCACTATCATACAGACACAGAATCAGGTTTGGTTTCTTAAAAAAAAAAGAGCAACTAACAGCACCTCTCTGTAAACACCTCGCATGTGTTATTTCTTGACGCATATATTTAGTATATTTTGTATGGATTAAATAAACTGTTACTACTCCACTGTGAAGTTCTTTCGTGTGATTTCCTAAACATCTGGGCATAAGATATATTAAGCAAAATCATGTTTGTGCAGTTTTCATACAGTTGCAAGATGCATTACTAGAATGATATGAATTAATAATATGAATAGATTTAACATTTAAGAGACATGCGACCCTATTAATATTCTCAATAATAATCTCTTTGCTTTGTTTTCTTGAAACATTACTCTTCTAAGTCAAGCAGACTCTTTTTTGCTTTCACTTTTTTAAATTCATGCACTTCCAGTAATGCTTAATGTAATACAATTTCAAATTTGGTATTACTTGACATCATGCAACTGCATTATGGTCCATTAACTGTTAAGCTTGTTAGAGTCAGAGTGTTCTTTACCTCAAAAAACTAAACCACTACGCTCAAATACTCTAAATTGTGCTTAACGCCTTTACCTGCACTTTTTGGGGTGCTCGTCTCTCTTGTTGTTGAATTCTAGAGATATTTTGGCATCCAGCCCGATGCCAAAATAGTTATTCATTACACACTTCTCTGTACACTGCCTGTGGGGCAGACAGACAAGCAGAATTGATGACAACTACTGTGTGGCAAAATGAAACATTCATAAACGTCCAAAGGGACTCAATTAAGTTATGACTGGAATAATCAGAAAAACATTTGAGGGTGCAAATTGATGATAGAAATATTTGGAACAAATGTAGTAAATAAAGACTCTTACAGTTGTTATAGTGTATGAGTCTAATAGGATGTAATATAGGCTGGGTTTTAAACCTAATGTTTGGCCATCATAAGCACATTTAGTTAATGTCTGTATATTAGTGAAATAAGTGAAGTGAATCCACTAAATACAGATTCATGTCTACTGAGACATTGAGTGAAAGAGCAAACATACACACACACACACACTCACACACACACGCACACACACACACACACTCGCACGCACGCACGCACGCAAGCACGCACGCACACACACACACACACACACTTCTGTTTGATCATCATGTCATTACTGCTCTACTCTGGAGAAAGATAAAAGCTCTGCTGTGTGTGTACATGAGCTTACACAGAGTCTTCAGAGAAAAGCACATTGCTGAAGCTCTCTGACTTCTCCAGTAAAATGGGAGTTGTGGTTGTAGGACTCAATGTGTTCTGACCTGTCAACAAAATCAAAAAATCAACAGAGACATTTTCAATGTGGACGCTTGAGCGATACTGTTGTCGTTTCATTATTCAGAAACTTATTTAGAAATGCTCTAGATTATACTGAGATTAGGGCCTTGACATGCCACTATGCTTTTCTGTTTAGGACCTTTGTCTTCTCAAAATAATGTTAACTAAAACTAGTTGTCTTGCAGTACATCTCTTTATTTTTTTTCACTAAAGATTTAGTTTAAAACACTGGTTTCTTTTTAATATAAAGTTCAATCTTACACTCATCCGATCTAGTAGCTGTGTCATGGCTTCTGTTTTGATGCCCTTTCACAGCAGCTATCATGTGTTACGCATGAGCTCTTGATATTTCTGCTGTTAATTAACTTCGAGTGATGTTTGGCCTTTTGTTTTTCACATCTCCTTGTTCGTGCTGACAGTTTTGAGGGACGACCTTTTCTAAACAGTGTCTCAGTTCCATTATATCACAATTAAAACAACTGAGCCCAACAGTGCATTCAAACACATTATTATAGTGCTGTGCTCTTTTTTCTGTTACTTTATTTTGCTTTATATCAATTAACGATTCACATTCCCATCTGATTACTGTGACTTGAACTGTGGGGCATTTCGCTGGTAAATGAATGTAATTAATTCATAGGTTGAGGTTAATTGCAAAGCAACTGTGCAATTAGGCAATTACGAATCTGTGTGAAGTTAACAGTAAATTTTCTGACCACAAAACAATACCTAATTAAAATAATGTTGAGTTTCAGTTCTACAAAATTAAAAATCTTTTAAAAATCTTGACTAATAATCTAAAGACAATGCTGTGGACAGTATGAATATGCATTAAGCATGTCACTCACGTGACTCCGCCTCTTTAAGGTCTTCACTGCTTCCTCTTTTGATAGATGAAGAGGATGACATTCTCTGCACCTGGGTGTGTCTGTTCTGCTCATCCACCACTGAGGAGACACCAGGGGCCGAGCCGGAAAGTCAGCATTAATGATTTTAAATAGTGAGTGAAGTTTGCCAGCAGCCATTGCAATATGCATTAACATTCTTGTATAATTACAAACCCCAAATTTTACCTCAATACAGTCAAGGAAAAAATATTTAGAGGAATTATTAAGAGTTTGATTATTACAGCATTTCTTTCCTGCTTTCTATAAAGATGCTGTGCAGTATGAATGAAAGATGAGGTGCTATAACCTCAGCCTGTAATGCTTCTTCAAGATAAATATATTGCGCAGAAGCTTCTGCTGATTCCATTAGATGATGACTGTTATTCAATATCTAATTTAATACTGGCCCAAATTTGAATTACCAGAAAGCACAGTGCACATTATATAAATTAACTCTTATAAAGTGAAGGATAACCTTTTTCGGCTTGATCTATGATTTGTCTGAGTGCTTTCTTCAGACTGTTGGCCCTTAACATCAGCTGCTCTCTTGATCTGAAGGGTCTGGACTGATCAGTGTCGCCCTCCTCTGGTGAGATGGACCCGGTCGGTACCAGCTGGGCATTAGCATCTTCACTTAGAGCTTTTACCAGTGAATCCAGCTTTTCATTCAGCATAGCACACTGAGAGAGACAAGCGAAACAAATCAAAACTGTGATGATGATTTCTGTTGAGTTTCCTTGGCTAAAAAATAGGGCACATTGTTCATGTGTCTGCTCATTTAACTGTTCAATAAAATGACAACCAGCTAATTGGTGCTTTGGTGTATAGTCAGTATATAGTCAGAGTAATACAGTAATAGAATAGCTGTTTCAATAATCCAGTGGACTCCTGCATTAAAAAACACAGACACAGAAACTCACATAAGCTGTCACTGTATACTTTTACCTTTTTTGCCATAGCATCAGCTTCTTCCTTATTCTCTGTGGCTCGTTCATAAGCTTTGCCGACCTCAGCCACAAAATCATTAACCGTCCCACACAGAAACCTAGAAATAGACAGAGGAAAGAAAAAATTGAGAGGCTGAACATTATGTGAAAGTATGTGTTATAACTCTCATACAAACTGTACAGTTAAACATAACTCTAACTACAAACTATAAACACATTTACTGAACACACACAAACACATTTCACTCACTTAGCAGATGATATTACATCACTGTGTTTGTCCGAGTCCAGGATTTTGGTCAAGTGAGTGGCAACGGAATCAGCATATTGTGTAATCTAGATTAAAAACACAAGTTCAAAAAGAAAAAAAAACTTTAAATGCAATTCAGGCCTTAAAAGATGATAAAGCTATGGATCACAATATTTCTATAGCAGTCAGATAAATATTGATTATGTATTTCTGTGTGTAAAAGTTGTGATGACCTGTAGGGGGCAGTCTGATGGATCGTCCTCTTTTATGATCGCTGGGGTAGATTTTGTGGGCACTTCATAGGTCATGACACTCCATCTGACACAAAAAGAGTTGAATGATTTTGAGTTTAATCATTTATCAACTCATTCAGAAATTCTTTGTTTTCTCGCCATCTCTCACCTGTCCAGCATTTTGGTTGTTGCTCTCTCTAGTTTCTCCAGGATCTGCAGCAGCTGAGCATCATCATCACAGAGCCCTCCCCAGCCCAGCACACGCGCCAGGTCATTTCCTGTGCCCAATGGCAACACGCCTAGCTGGCACTGTTGCACACACCACACAACAAAGTAAAGACTTGTATTACAAAAATCATCAGTACTGCAGACAGTATGAAGAAAGACAACTCTTTCCAAAAAGGATGCTCTGTATGATAGTTCTGGTTTTCAAATAGAGCTACACAAAATCCCCCAACACTTACTCACCCTTGGTGAAATATTTTGATGAATTTGAATTTAAAAGTATAATTTATCAAAGTATAGTAGTCTTATATTTATGTAACACGTTTTCTCATTTTAAAATCTTGTACACAAAATACCAGATTTTGCCCACAGGAAGTGCACAAAACACATATAATATACCGCGTATGTTCAAATATGATGTAAATGTGCATATATTTAAAAATACTGCAAAATGGCCATCATAAACGATTTCTAAAACAAATTATGTGAATACAGTAAAAACATTTTTAACACGTAATGTTTACATATATAATATATAGTTCTATACACAATGAAAATACATCATACACATCCATATATACTATATAATCTGTAATTGATGATAATATGAAAGAGTGTTTCTCCCTAAAATTATTTGACTACACTCATGCTAATCGAAGCATGTGCAAAATTTTTATTATATTTAATTGTTGTAGCAACGTAATAATATTACTGGGTGTTCTGACCTGTTTGTGTAAGCCAAGTTTGTCGAGCTCAGACAAAACCCAGCCGACACTCCCATCTCCACCACAGACCAGAGTACGGAAGGTCTCAAACTTCTGGAAGAGACGCAGCCTGTACAAACACATGCACGCACACGTGCAAAAGGCAAATTCACTCTGTCAACAAAATGATATGCTTCTAAATATACTGTATGTATGTAATGTACTGTCAGCTTGACATTTCAGCTTTTAAGTTTTGACTAAGAAGCATACAGTGATCAAACTGAATAAAAAATATTAAAAGCAAAATATTGCTGACTTTGACATTAATCTAAAGGACTCTCAACTTTATATTGCCTTACAAAACTTTTGAATTGAGATTGCAGTGTGTGATCAGTGGGTGTGAACCTCACCCCAGCTGTGGGCCGCCGTTCATGAGGTCGAATACCTGCGCCGGGTTCAGGAGCTGCTTAAACCTGCGCAGGAACTTTACGCCCTGATTATCACCACTTTTACTGTTCACCAGCACCAGCAGAGGACTCGTGCAGGTCGGACTTGTAGCTTTCCAGAAACCTGCAGGGGAGGAATGCCAGGGATGATGAAGGAGTAGAATGGAGGGATTGGAGGAGAAAGTGAAGGAGAAGAACTTGCCTCTATAATAGCACAGCTGTTTGGACATGTTTTACTTGTAATATCATGCTCTTTTTGCCATGTACTACGTCAATAACATTTTGTTTTGTTTTATACTATTTTTATTAATCATATTAATATGAATATATAAATATGATAATTATTTAGTTATTTAGTAACATCTTATACTGTATATACAAGTTCAGCGTATGACCATCTAATACTAAACTTTATTGTAAAGGTTAATGTGAGCTCAGATTAAACTTGTTTTTGTCTGCTGTTGATTGTTTGAAGAATCCAACAGAACAATATATGAATAGTGCAATAATTTGAAGAGACAAGGAAGAAGAGAATAAAAATAAATAAAAATGTATATACAGTATATAGCTCTCGATTAATCCTTAACAGCTATAATTTATTCATATCTGAGGTTTTAACAGTTGAGAAATCACAGTCTGTAGAGTAAAACTTAAAAACTTATAACAATTGAAAACGTAAAAAGTTTAAAGACCTATTCAAGGTCCTTGTAGGAACCTCATATTACGTTTATGAATGAATTTCACAAAAAACGGTTAGATAATTTTTCACCTTTTTACATTTTGCAATCTCTTCTAACTGAATTTAAAATGCTGCATAAGCTATTAAATAAATACATTTCAGCTAATCATCTTAAACACTGTTATAGTTATTGCATCAGCAATAATACGCATGCAAAAGCATATGACAACGTATACGGGTGTTATGGAGACAGCAGTGCGGATGCAGTTGCCAGGGAAACCCTTACCGTCAGAGTCGATGCTGTTAAGTGCAGTGGGCGGGATTATGGAGACCTTACACTGACCCAGTGGACAAACCTTACCCAACTGCTCCTTACAGCTGTTGTGCACCTACACGCACAGGGAATGTATAAAAAAGTGCCATTATTAGAAGACAGAGTAATAACCATCAGTATACCAGATGGAGACACACTGGTTCCACAAGGTACACACCTGTATAAATATGATGTCATAGCTTTTCCAGTAAACTGTGGGTGTTTATGAGATGTTTCTAGTTGTCATGGCTACAGAATGAAGTGGGTGTTATGTTGAGGTGTGTGTAGAATAGATCATATACACGCAACACTGTGAGTGGGCTGAAAAGTGACGTACTATGGCTTTGCACCAGAGACAGCGCCAGTCCTGTAGTCGACGGACACTACCGCAGTTTCTGTCGCACACCACACACTTAGCACTGACTGGCAGGTTCCCTTCCAGCCACTGGTGGGGCATAGACACCTGCACATATACGCAAAAACATTTATTAAGCTACAGATAATAATAATTAACAACCACAATGTTGACATTTACAGTAAATGAGGTTCACTTACCCCATCCTCATCCTCAATGATGTCATTTCCTATGGAAGCCAGAGTTGTCCACTTACAGTTGTTTGTGGATCGCACGGCGCAACGTTTATGCGCTTTAAACTTGCACACTTTGACGCACAAACACACACACACACACACACAGTAAAAACATTAAACATCATTCTGTACACATCACTACAACGTAATAATAGGCTGAGGGCAATGTTCCTGTTTACAACTCATCACTTTGGCTCCAAACAAACAATGTCATTGTACGCACTCAGAAGTGAATAAACATACGTGAAAGGGTAAATGACACAGAAAGGGAAAATTAAAGGAAACTGTACATAAAGAGTGAGAGAAAGACCGGAAACACATGGAGAACGACAGAATGAAAAACACAAAACCTGTGTTTATATTTACCTTCGCATGAAAGGCCGTGGGAGGTGACTCCGGGCAGAGCCTCTCGACACACATTGCAGAAGGTGGGGCGAGCGTGGGAGCAGGCGTACCAGTTATGCATCCCGGAAAAGTGTTCCATGTTAAACTGACTGGCCTGAGAACAGTGACAACATGACGCTATAGGTAACATGGGTTAGATACTGTACAACACAGTAGCCTCCATTATACTGTACCCTCATGCCTGCAAATGCATAGCTTTCATTTTTTATGTTTCTAGTAATGTAGCTTCATGTATAATTTATACACATGGTGAATTAAAAAGTGTGACTTTTGCAATTACAAAAAACATAGCTTTTACATTTAAATATATTCGAACAGAGATGTGATGTCATCATTCGTTTTTAGGCATTTATTTTGTAACTCAATATAATGTTACATTTTTAGCACAATATTTCAGCAATCAAGTTGTTTGTCTGGTATTTTCTGACGGGTGTATAAGAAAACCAACAGGGTCTCACTTTACGGTGGATATTTGCAATAAATCTGTCAGATTAGCAATACTGAATAAACTAAACCTGTATAAATCAATATTAGTATAGCTTTCATATGGTCACCTAACAAAAAAAACAGCATCAGCCTTTAAAATATGTAGCTATCAGGATCAAAACACGTTTAAGGTCTTTATTGAGAGTGGACGGGAATTTGGGATTTAAAAACTGACCTCGTAAGTCTCCCATTTTTGCACAGACTTCAGAGCACTGATCCAGTCTTCCATCTCCTTTCTGCTCTCTGCACATAACATCAACTTGCGGAACGGAGTGATAACCTGAAAGAGATAAAAACAAAGACAGGTTTAAGGAATTCAATCATAATCAATAAATGAAAACCTGCCTAGGCAGCATTTTTACAAATTCTCACTGTGTTTTAAGACACACACATGTCAGAGGATTTACTTACTGTGAAACTGTTGTTGATGTTCTTGGTGCTGGTCTCGGCCACACTTGCATCTGAGAGGTCGACCTCATCAAATATGAGAGACTGTAACAAAACACCAACATTTCTGTCACAGAGAAACCCAACAAAAAAGCAATCTACCTAAAAGAACATAGCGACCACTATTGTTACCTTTGAATCTTTGGCATAGTAGAGAGTCCTTCCTCGCAGCTTGAAATACCTTCTCTTCCATCTTTGAAAAGAACTGGTCTGTTTCAGTAAAAGACCTTCCTTCACACTCTTCTACAAAAATACAGAAACAGAGCGTGAGAAAAGGTTAAACCAGCATGCAAGACAGCTAATAAAAAATGTATCTATTTACATAAATATATGTTCATGTGTCATGGTGTGCAAGCCCGTTTGCCCAAGGGACGTTTTTCATAATGAAACATTTTCATGCCATGATAGAACTGGCTATTTTTAGAAACTGCTTTACAGTCCTGTGGGTTTACTGGTCTTCATAAAATTGCAGGTGCATGAAATTCAAATCTTCAGCTTGTTATGCTACAGCATAATAAGCAATGAACAAACTCTTGAGGCGCCAGTTTGCGTGAAAGTAACAGTCCATCAAAAACATTAAAATGCAATAATTTACTTACTCTCATGTTACTCCAAACCCATATGAATTTCTACCTTGGAACATAAAAGGTAGATTACTGACAGCCTTAGGCTCGATTCACTTTTATTGTTTTTTTCCATACAATAAAAATGAACTGACTAACTCTGTCAGTCCCTAAACTCATACAGATTTAAAAGAACATAAAGGGAAGTGAATTATGACGTTTGAATTTCTTTGGTAAACTATCTATTTAACAACTCTGTAGTCCAATAACAGTAGCTTATCACTACAGTTTTATTTCAAACACTGCGGTCAATGACCACAGGGGAAAGACTTACTAGGGCTTATGCAAGTTTATAAATAAATGACACATATGAGCCTCTTTCTGATAACATCTCATCTGATGTGGGAAATAGATTTACCGTAACAACGTAATCAAAAACCAGTTTCTCTCTTAATCTTTTCCTTTCAATAGTTTCCTCCTACAGTACTTTCCTTTTTTATAAATGGACTTTCTTTATAAGAAAACAGGAATTAGAGTAAAGGCACAGTAAAGGAACAGTAAGACCTGCTTTGCGTCACCTTGCAACATTTCTGGCTGATGTACCTAAACACCAAAGGAAGGGCAGGCACAATTCCATAAAGTTCACTTGTACCTCTTGTACAAAGTCATGTATTATTTCTTACTTTTGTCATAAACCTTGATTTTGCAATCTGGATTTAAGCCTTCTGAGGTCAGAGCAGCTATAAAAGACTTTCAACAAGTCATCAAATCCACTAAACTTGCTGTACCTTGTGGCAGATAAGTGGCACAATCAAATTACAACCGGAGTCTGTCATTGCCTAAACACGCAGAAACATATTCTGTCCGCCGTGTTGATGTGAGATGTGGTTTTTATAAGCAGCTCATGGTTCGATCAGTCATCAGTAAGACGATGGGACAGCATATCTGTCTCTCACAGGTCTGTCATGCTGAAAGGAGAGAGAGTGCTGTTGCTAATCATTAAGGAAATCAAAGTGAGTTGTCTCTCCCGGCAATCTGCCCAGAGTTATGACGTACATGTAGGTAATGAATCGACAAACACATTGAGTAAGAGACGTGAGGAAATGAAGAAGGGTGAGAGAGAGAAAGTGTGTGAGAGTGAGTCACCTTGCTATTTTTTTTTTCAACATCCCTTTCAACAGGTGTCTCATTTTCTTCACGCTAAAATGTCTCCCAGAAGAACTGATAAATGTGTCTGTGAATGTGTGTGTTAACTTTCAATTGACCCTTAAATGTAATGAAATCAGTTAAGAAATGTGTCGCGAGTCGAAAAAGATATTCATACATAAAGTAAAAAGTGAAAATGTTAAGTCATTATAGATAACAATAGATGGAATGCAAAAAATGTTTTCTTTAAGGGTTATGTTTAGTCATTATAGATAACAATAGATGGAATGCAATAAAAAGCAATAGATGCCAATAGATATCATGTGGTGTGAGAGTAGATAACCAGGTAAACATGTGTGGGAGGACAAAGTTTGTTTATTTGTGATGACTAAATGTCCCAAATGGGCTATTATTATCCCAAATGGGGTGAATTATTTAGAAACACTAAATTATGTTTTAAGTAAAAGCTAAGCGTGTTTTGGGTAAAATGTGTTTGATTTGGGTGTAGAGTTATAAAAAAAAGAATTAGCTTAATATAAATACAATAAAATAAACAAACATGTGCATTATATGCTGAGGTTTGTCTAAAAGTATAGATGATTAGTGATGATCTCTGTACAATGAGACAGATATGAGACCCAGACATCATTCACTGCATCTCTTCTAAGCAGAGCTGCTTCAACATTCATAAAACATGAGGAATATCTCGCCTGCACTCACTTCACTTTGATCCTTCACACACACACAAACACATAGACACACATAAGGCAACTCATCCAGACAGTGTTATATCACACCGCCATACCAACCCCCTGCAAGTACGGGTTTATCTCACTGTATGTGGACATGCTAAACTCTCAAACTTACTGTATTTATGAGACTTTTTACTAATAAGAAACCCCTAAAATGTCCTCAAAAGTATACCCAAACCTAGACGTCAGATGGTGACTCAAAGCTCTCAGGACAGACATCCTCACACAATGATTGCTATTTTTGTTTAATCTCTCCTACTCCCTCTCTCTCCCTCTAATTTTCTCCTTTCTTTCCTTATTCATCCTCCTCACCTCATTCTGTCCTCTCTATTCTGAAGGGCACAATATCTGCAGTGCCCTTTTTAGAGCTCAGACTACATATCCCAAAATTCTGTTCAGCAAAGCTAGTTAGTTGATCCTATTCATCTCAACCTCTCAACCTTTTTCTCTTTCTCTTTTTTTTGAACTTTAAAAATAATATTGAGATTGCACAAAGTGGCTGGTTTAGTCGAAGCAGCAAAGCTATTAGGATAATCATGTGTCATTACACTGATAATACGACTAAATAACTTAAATAATCTCCATTCCAGCTTAGCAACTGCACAATTTATGCTAGAATAAGAGAGATGTACAGCAATCAAGCCACCAAATATATAAAGGAAGAGACAAAGTAAAAGGAAAGTATAGTGAGGCCTTAAACAAAGAAATCCTCAAGCAATAAAGCTATTATAAAACACATCTTTACACTTCTGCACTCAAAAGAGCTAAATCTTTAGTCCATCAGGATGAATTTATTGCATTATAAACTAATAAATAATGAAAGGCTGAGAATTGAGTGCCTGTTTGGAAGAAATCCCAATGTGTCAATGGCAGACCAAAGCAAAATCAATGGGACTATGTAACAGATTACCCATGATTCAACAAAACATGCCCCATGGGACTGATATAGCCAATGAGAGACAAATGACCCACTGCCAAAATATGGGCTTAACAAAAGATGTCCACCAACAGCATTTGCTGTCACTGATCTTAAACCTGCTGTCGTATGTCTCGTTTTGCAAAGTTTAAATATTTGGAAGCGTAAATTACAATAAAACATCTTAAATTTTGGTCTGTTCTTCAGAAATTTGTAATTTAGCCATTCTGACATCTTTTATGGTATATTTATAGTTTTATTTTTGTCTTTTATGGAAAGAATTATCAATCTCTAGTTAATGTCTGCTTTCATTATCAGATCAATAAACATTTTCAAAAATATCCTATAATATTCCTTTAAACTGACAGAATAAAATATTTGGATCTGACTCGACTGTCCGTAATGACTGTACTTCCTGTAAACCACACATAGATTTTTAGATACACAATCGGTCACGGTATGTCAAACATCTGAAACCGTATCATATGACCAGACTGATTACCAGCAGCAGAAGAGGTCATATCACCACTTACACAACTCTATTGTTTCTCTGTCGATTCTAGACAGGAGCAATGCTCCTTGCACCCATTCATCTTTCTTGGAAAATATATGGCTACTTGTATGTTAAGAATGGCTATAATCAGCCTAATTTCAGCCAATCGCTCTTATCTCTCAGTTGCCATGCAAACACCAATAATCTGTCTGCAAACACAGCTCTCATTCAAACAATCAGTTTTCCAAAGGTGTGGCCAGACACTGTATGTAACTAACACCTTTCAGGGTCGAAAGAGAATGAATACTAACATGATAACCTTTGATACCCAGAAATGTGGGTTACAATTTTCTGTATACAAACACATACATTCTCTTCTGTTCAACCTGTTCAAAAACACAAATTACAATTATCACAAAAGAAGGCTGGTTAACATCTAAAACAGTAGGTCTTAACGGGGGAGACAAAGTCCAATGGGGGCATTTTTTTTAAAATGTATGTTTAAAATACTTTATGTTCAATAATTTAATACCAGGGTTTGGCCAACAGAAACCCAGTGTGTGAGAATGGCAGAGAATTTGTAACACAAGTGACCCATAAAAAATCTATTGACCCATAAACATTGTATGCTGTTACCATAATGAAAAAATCCTAAACATTCATAACACAAACATCTTTTTCTTCTTTTCTGTTAATGTGCATTTTCTTCAAAAACCTGTAAGAACAGTGCTTATATGTTAACATGGCACAATAAAGCATGTTTGCCACCACTAACGTAAACAAGTAACACCACATCCTCTTAATAATTGAATCAAATTATTTACATGACATTTCAGAATGCTTGGAATTTTTTAAAGATAGCATAGGCAAGATAACACAGTAAATAAGGGATCTTTGGAATTGCATGGGCTGAAAGCCACTGTTCAAGACATTTCAATAATGCAGACAGACGGGACTATATTGAGATCTCTGTGTGTTTGATTGTAGACCCTGTATGTGGCATGTATGCAGTATGTGTTGAATGGGACCGTCTGGGTAAGAAGGCACAGTCTGGTTAAAGTTGAGTTAGAGCCAGACCAATTACCCAATGCGCCCACAGAGACTATGAGTCCCTTTCACAGCTAGTAATTAACCTAATGAACTGATTACAGCCTTTGCTGTACGTCTATGTGTGTGTGTGTGTGCATGTGCCATCTAATTAGAGACTAACTCACAAAGTGTGAGAATTTAGTACCTCAGAGGTGTTGCCTTGAAGAAGCCAAGATTCATTTACTAACAATGTGAGATATGTGTGTACTAATGGGAACTACAGCACACGTACATAACACTGGATGTGGATGAGACTGTTAACAAATATTTATTTAGAAATATAATAAATAGGCCCACTGCTAAATGTTGACTAACTATGCCATTGCATATCCTTTGTGAAAAAAGTAACCCAACAATATTATTGTGTGATTGAGACTCAGACATACCTCCCCCTCCTGTTAGTTACATCCACCTAGTCCTAATTATATGGTTACAGTATATCTTAATTCAGACTTTCTAAAATTGATGATCTTTACTTAAAACCAGGTCAACATTTGCATTAGCATTCTCTTTCCCAGCATGCAACTTGCCAGAGGGCGATGAGGGAGACGGAGGGCAGGAGTAAAGGGGGAGAAACGCTTTCAAGTCTTAAACAGGATGAAGCTACTCACCAGAGAATGAGAAACATAAAAGAGAGAGAGTTCTTTGAACGGCACAATGGTCAAGTCATGTACTCCCCCAACACACTTGAGGGTGTCTAATACTTCATCTACCAGATGTTTCACACATTAGTGTTTATTACATAATAAATTAATAAATTTTAATTTAAATTTTTTTAGCGTAATTTGCTACCACACTGATCTGAGACATGTTAGGTCTGTTCCAGACATCGGGAAGTTGTATAAGAGACATATGCAAATAGATATATGTGTATAGAGGAATGCTAATCTTAGTATTGTTCTTACTCAGCCCTGATAAAAAAGTCTTCAGTTAGTATTTTGGATCAAGACGTAATTAGGTCTCAGTTAAGTTTCTAATTGTTCACATTATTACATGTAAATGTCTTTGTGTAATCAGTTATTCAGTTATTATTTATAGTTGGAGAAAAAATTTTCTTCACAGGTAAATGTATGTAGATATTAATGTATACATGTGTACGTGTTGCATATAAAAATACATGTGTGTATGTCTTCAACTCTAACGACTCCCAGCAGAATTGTTATTCACAACAGGCTTTTCATTAGAGCAACAGTAATCAGATCATCACAAATTAGCATGTCCTGCTAGCTCAGATAAACCTAATGGCACACACACACACACATTACAAACTGTATATCGTATCCTCTGATCCTCACTCTTAACACCTTTCTGCATTTTTACATTTTATTTTATTTAAACATCATTTAGTATGATTTATAAGCTGTTTTCCTCATGGGGACCAACAAATGTCCCCACAAGGTTGTATTAATATCTTCGAGGGATATTTGTTCCCCGCACTGCAGGGTTAACCAGGACCACACACACACGCACACATCCTGCAAATCTCATAATATGAGTAAATACCCAAATACATGAACACACAAAGGCAATCATTAGTCAGCTGGTGACAGAGGAAAACACCAGATGGATTAGACAGAAAGCATCTCTCTCAACATAAAATGCTGGGTTGTTTTCCCAAACTAGGTAAAATATAGAAAGAACACACTGTTGGGCTGTAAACTAACCTGTTAGGTAAACGTGTGTTAAACAACCCGACATATGGGTTAAAAAAATGCAGCTGTGTTCTGTCCATATTTAACCCAGAATTTTAGAGTAAATGCAAAACAATCTAATAAATCAGAGAAGAAAAGAAGAATCCTCATTGCTCCAAAACACACACACATGCAGACACACGAGTACCTCTGAGAAGATGCTATTTTTGATTGGTTGTCTTTCACCAGTCGTTTTCCCTAAACTGCTGGACGTGTCGTCCAAAAAGTCTTCTTCTCTCAAACGGCCGACATCTCCCTGCCCAGCCCCATCACAGCCAAATAAAAATGGAGCAAAGCAGCACACGCTGCCTGGGCACAGCCTGGGCATGATGGAACAAAATCATTCGCTCTTACATACACACACTGATACACTCAAACCCTGCAGAAGTAGCAAGCGGTAACATGCGCCGACTTCCTCTTTACCGCACCTGAAAAGACACGCCTTGTTCTGAAACATAACTTCCTCTTACAGGTGAGGTAATAAGTCAGCATAGCCTGTTACACATGAACGTGCCTTTTGTGAATGAATACATATGCAGGCGTGTGGAGGTGTAAATTTAGACCTAGATAAACAAGTTTGGTGAGCATTAACATCACACACACAGAACCATAGTAAAGCACCAAAGTCCAAATCAGACGTTCCTCTAGGATTTTCAGATCAATCTGAGGGGACAATCTAAGCACCAGGTCTAAAAAATACAACCAGACCACTATAAACATATATCTGGATGTGCAAAAAAACGGTGAATATACTGAACATAATATAATATAGGGCTGTGCCGATAAACGATATCATATCGAATCGCGATAAAATATATGACGATAACGATGATAAGCTCTAGGCATTTTTACTCGATATGGATTAATATAAGAGCCAATCACACAGCAGAAATATGCGACAACAGCCAATCAGAGTGCAGCTTTTAACTTTCACGTCAAAGAACAAAGTCAATTTCCTACAGCACTTTGCAAAGCAAACTTGGCACAAGGATGACAAAAATAAGTGGAAGCAGCGACCAAAGTGTAACTAACCTCGAGTTATTATCCAAAAATCATGAAATTGTCGACAAAAAACTATACTTTAAAATGTAATTAATGAACCCTCAAATTTTTATGGCTTCAGTCATAGTTGGGATACTCTTTTAAAGCTGGCAGCATTAACAGTTTATATATCGAAATATATATCGTTATCGATCAATATGGGAAAAATTTTTTGAGTTTACATTTTTGCCTTATCAGCCCAGCCCTAATATAATATAATATGGTGAATATAATAACCCAAAATAGCAAATGGTGCAAGATAGCAGTCAGAATAGATTGAGACTTTATCTTCCTGCAATTTTGTCAGAGAAAAAAATCTCCTATTAAACACAGATGAGTCTTCTGAAGAGCTCAATGATTGTTACATTTTTGTATTTTAATTTTTCCTAATGAAGTTTTAGTAGAAACACAGTAAATTTTTTAAACATTGAGTATCTGAGTTATGAAAAAGCAATGTCTTACTAATAAAACTTTCCTTTGAACATTTGATTTTTAGCAAGTTCCAAAGCGAAGTAAACAGACACTGAGGTTGCACTGTGTTTTTAATGAAGAAAACATTTTTATTATCTGGTTTAACATCTTGACTGTGGAACATTGAGCAAATCTAGAAGTGTTAGCTGTCACAGAAACAGGTGGGACGTGGAAGATATGAGCAAGACACATGTGGTGAGAGGCGGAAAAATATGGAAACAGACTGAAACACACACAGACACACTGAAGCATGAAGGGTGGGCTCTGATGTGTTTTGGCGGCTATGTCGACTGGTCTCATTTTCTCTGTCAGCTTTGGACAAGGGGACACTTTAATGAGACAGAGCAAAATGATGTGTTCATCTTACTGACAGCAAGCACAGACACACACACAGATTTGTTTCCTTGTCTTTTCGTTCTACAAACTCAAATCTTGTGTCCAAATATGAGTGTCATTTTAACCTTCAACCTATGATGTGTTTGAGATTTTATTACCTGGTAATAAGATAACATCCTCTTACTACATCGCAGAATGATGATGGGAGATACTGTATTATTTCTTATAGCTCTGGCTATGAGAATAGGATGCGTGTAAGAGAGAGATGAAACCGTTTTTTTGCTGCAGTTCATTATGAAGACACTAGGGGGCGGTAGTTCAAGGCACTTGAGCAGCACTGCAGTTATTCGTAACTGTCTGTTGCTGTCTCTGGTGAGTCCACTCCTAAGAGTGTGTGCTGATCACACATACACACACAGACAAGCAGAAACACACACACATTCATAAACCCAGGGTGTAACATTCACACTGGTGTAATTCCGCACATACACACACAGCTGACATTACATGGAGGCCCATGACATTATGATGGCATGCAGTGTTGTCATAGCAACTGTCCAAGAACACTGGCCCCCAGGTTGGCGGAGAAACAAACGGTCTGAAGGGCCACCAGACCCCACACACATACACACGCTGCACATCAACGCAAATTTCCACACTATCATGCTGGGCTAAAGGTGACCTGCTGCTCAAGAGGAAATAAAATGCTTTGTCACTTCCTGCGAGAGATTAAAACAAATGCAGAGGGTTGGCTCAGTCACACCACATATGGGGCTGAGCCAGCTAATCAGTCTATAGAGAGAGAGAGAGTGAAAGAGCTTGTTGACAAAGTTAAATCCAATGAACCAGAGCGTCAGACTGAGTATCTGATCAAAGTCAACACTAACCCCTCGTATGATATACAGTAGAAATTCTCCATATGACTAGACAGGACTGGATGCAGACAACAAATGATCTTAAGTGTGCCAATAAAATGAACATATGTACATGCACACACAAACACTACACAAACGCTGCTACGGGAAATCGGTCTAATCTCATTGCCGAGTTACTGGTGATTGCTTCCAGCATACGCCACAAATCTGAGGCTGATTTCACATAATCCCTTGAGAGAGAGAGAGAAAGAGAGAGAGTGAGAAGGAGAGCAAACAACAGAGACAGGAGGATATCACTGAAAATCTCTCTCTGGGTATTTGTGCAACTTGTTGTGAAGGCTGATTCTATTGGATTCTATGTCCTTGTCTATTTCTTTTTTTAGAAGTCCATTAAGAAAACTAAACTTGGGTGGACTGAGAACGAGAGGATCCGGTTAAAAATGCTAATTTTTTATAATTATAAATATAATCAATAATGGCATACTTTTTATTCTTTGGACAAATTTTGCAGAAGGCTCTTACAGAATTATTAGAACTGTGCACTGCCGGTCAAAGCATACGGTCCAACACAATGTTAACATAACTGTTGCGAGTTTAAATCCTCCTTGCAACATTTGCAACATAATGATTTATGTTGCAAATTGTTGCCCCACCTCAATAAAGCTGCAAACAAACATACACAAACAAAATGTGGATAAGGACTGAGGGAAAGCAAGAAAGGCTCAAAGATCTCCCACAGAGGTGACATCAAATACAGAGTGAACACCTGCCGTTCCTCTCATAAGAACTGGCATGAACAAAAGCTTTTAGATTGAAATCCTGTCATCCTTCATGACACACACAAACACGCAAAAGTGGTCCCAGTCACGACAACCTCCTCAACCCTGAGTGTGCTGCCGGATGTGCCGTCGCCACGGGAACAATCCCCAGCCATTTCTGCGGCAACGGGGTAAGTGGCATTTCACTGAAGAGCCTACTGTCTCTCCTTACACTTCTCCACACCATCCCAGGCCTGACACAGGCTCCTGAAAACCTTATTAGATTGTAATTTATTGTGTATTTGTGAAGCAATAAACATTTGACATTTAACTCAAATCTGCCAAGCAAATCGTCAATTGATTCAATGGTTTAGTATTTAAATAGTTCAACTGGTGTTGTGTATTTTGTTAGGAACACAAAGGTCATGGGTTTGAATCCCAGGGAACACACATGCCAATAAAAAATATATATCTGTAATGCGCTGCAAGACACACTAGATAAAAGCATTTGCCAACTGCTTACTCCCTTTTATTGATTCAATTAAAATGAATAATATATTTCAGTCTTTGTGAGCATTTCTTGGTAAAGCAACCTTTTTTACTTTACCTAAACCATACATGTCATGTGAGTTCAGGTTTGTTGCACATAATTATTTCTCATTCATGGATTTTACATGTTCTTGAGATTATTAACAAGGCATGATAAAGTTATACAAAGTCTAGCGATAAAAGCTAAGATTAGGAAAACTTAAAAAGGTTAAATAATACTAAAGCAATGCATGTGGTTCAATATCTCTGTAACACGTTTACAAAAGTGTCTCAATAACCAACACACAGAAAACACATCAAACATGCTGTCTGTCTGTCTCTTACTCTTTTTCGGACTGTATGGCCCTTTGGTTCCCTATGAATCCTGTGGGAAGGATACATTACAAACCACATAATACAGCTGCTGTCAATGTTGCACACACACACACACACATACACAGAGAAGGACAGAGAGAGCAGTCGTACACTACAATTCCACTTAACCTTTCCATTGAGACACACATACCTGACCCAACACCTGTTCTTTGTGGGCAGGTCAGAGTCACACACCTGTGTCCCCTGCTCTTGTGACCGGGTTCATAACTTGAATGCTATTACATTACAGCTTGTGTGTGTGTCTCTCACAAGCATTTCCTCTCTTAGCTTCCTCGGGCGGTGAACGATTTTCTGCAGAATTAATCAATCACAGAGCATGATCTCTATGCAGATTAATCTCTTTAGATAAACCAGTGAACAGAAACTTCCCAAACATTCTCACAATGTCATGGTACATAATGAATAACGTTTAAACACTAAGCTCTTCGGAAGGATGTACGCAGATTACATATGTTTGTTTTTATACATTGTGGGGACTTACCATAGACATTATGACTTATACTATATAAACTGTATATTCTATGCCCTCACACTACCTCTAAAACAAACCCTTACAGAAATCTGCATTTTTACCTTTTTAAACATCCTTTAATATATGTTTAAAAATCAATTTGATTTGAGGGGACTGCTGGATGGTACCCACAATGTAGGTGGTTAAGACTTTTAGCTTTATTGTGGGGATATCTGGCCAATGTCACTTATATTTGCTTACATCACAAGAAGCATTACTGGTTTTGTTTCTTAACCTGTTAACTGTCACCGTTCCTCAGGAGGAACACCTATGTTATTTCCTTATTCACTTTCATATTTTATGGTTGAATTTTAATCTAATCATGACAAACTAAAAACTGATTGAAAGGTATAAGACTCAAGATGAAATATTTGACAAATTTTAATAACAATAAATATAAACAATAAAATAATTAAAAGTAAATAATAATCAATAAAAAAATAATAATAATTAAAAAATTCAAAAAGTAAATGTAATTTATAAAAATACCTAAAATGATAATGTTTTTTAAAGACTTAAAAATGTTTAAAAAAATCTAATATCTAAAAATTGTAGTTCACAGTAGTAGTGCATTTTCATGTGTATACTCAATTTCTGCTGTGACAGTTATAAGGTTAAACCACTGTATACATGTTGTTTTAACAGCATTTTATTCCCCTAGCCCTGATTCTGGTGTGACACCAGCAGGTGTAAGTGGTGGGTACACAGGCCAACCAAATTTTCTTCTGTGGAAAAGAGTGATCACAGTCTGGCTATCAGCACTGTGTTGGTGGAAAATAATAAAACACACAAACACACACACACTAACACAGTGTGTCTCCCAACTGTAAGACTCCGTGTAACCCTGTGATCACTCACTCTCCCTTTAGGAAACCATGTTGCCCAGTGTGACCAACAGACAGTCCCAGTGGCTCATTAGTAAATCAGGCCTTCTATTGATCGGCAAGCTAATTACGACTTACTCTCTCTGTCCTCTTTTTTCTTTTGACACACTATCTGCCATCATGTGAGTGTGATGAATGCCTGTTTCGCCATCCAAACTACCTAACCAGGCTTACGTAAGAGCAGATCTTTCATCTCTCTGCTCTCTGAAGCAGGACGAGAGCAGATATCACCTTCCACGGGACAATAAGACAGGGTCATATTACCTGTTCCAGTTCAATTACAGTATATACCACTCCAATTAGCTACTTAGCATTAATATACAGCTAGTAATGATAAGCCTGGATATATGTGTCTGAATTTTTCTATTACATTGTTTGTTTCATTCTTTATGAGTTTCTAGAAATCTCCCACAAACACAAACAAAAAAGTACTAAAGAATTACTGTGGCTATACCATGTTTGTGGGACAAGTATCGTTAAAGTACTGTACCCATTGTGCAATAACATGGTAGACATTCAGTAAGATGGTATAAGAAGCACGATAGTATATTTCTCTCACATGCTTTTTTTGTTGAAATCAAAAGAAATGAAATAAAACAGTACAGAAGTTTTAATGTTTAAATATGTGCATCACACACACATCACATATACAAACATAACATATATTAAAAATGTATATCTACTGTATTCTACATCAGTATCTAATAAACAATGAATGTATGTCTGCAGCAGGGAATTCCTTCACAATTCATTGAGTAAGTAGAGACTGTATTTTGCTCGGTAAACAGTCTATGACACCTCACTGTAGGCACACAAACACCGCACACCCCATAAACACCTCATTTGCATGAAGATTTGTATACAGACTCAGGTCATACAGTCACTCTATTTTTAGTTGAGATCCGTGTTTGTATGTGTTTTGACAGAGTGGCTCCTGAAAAAACTCCATCTGTGTGTGTACATTCTATACACTGTATTGATTATTAAACATCAATAAACATTAGCTTATTTGAACATGTAAAACTGCAGAAAGGTTTGTGTGAGGGTTAGGTTTATATGTAGGGTTTGGGAATACAGTTTGCAGTTTATACAGTAGTTTATAGAGAAGTCCCCACAATGTTAAACAAAACAAATGTGTGTGTGTTTGCGTGTGTGTGTGTGTGTGTGTGTGCTTACAGGGCAAACTGTGTGGGCATGTATATGAGTTTATGATTAAGTCTGTGTGGGTGTAGGAGAAAAAGCCCATGCCTGAAGAAGTATATGTTAGAATACGTATCTACACTATTTGAGTTGTAATGCTATTATTTTATGCTATAATGCTATTATTCACATTTACATTCCTGTAGC